>JAODTR010070913.1:0-11069 GCA_025399935.1 Amblyopsis rosae | reverse complement strand
TGTGTGTGTGTGTGTGCGCGCGTGTGTGGTGCACCTCTGTGTCCTGATTGACCACTGGGATCATGCCTTCATGTGAACAGTGTGACAGTTTAGAAGTGGACCTTTAAAGTTCTCTGTTGTTTGGTTTTTCACCTGATCAGCAGGATTATTAAGCGCTTTATTGGACATCACCATGCTGCAGCTTTTATTTGCATTAATATAACTGTAGAGACCTGAAAACAATGTTGCCATAAATGCAGTCAGGACTATGCAACATTAATCAGTGGGGCTTTTTATATTTATTATATACATGTTCCACACAGAATCTTTATTTATCCAATATACATTGTTACACAGTCATAGATCCAAGCTTGATGGTACCATGCGAATAAGAAAAGAAACGAGCGTCTTGGTGAATTATTATATTCTGAATGGATAGGCTAGGCTGGATTTCACAAAACGGACCCCAACACAAAAGCCACTTTACTTCCATCTACTCACAAAGTTGGTCGTGCCCTGGTGCCTTTGGGAAAGTTAGTCCATGGAAGTACAACAGTGAATGACAGCATGAGGGTGCGATAAATATAAAAAACATAATCGAACATGAAACACCAACTAGACTTTGTGATATATGGAACAAATATGGCAAGACAGAAAACAGGCCTTCATCACTAATATTCTGCTTTTCATTTATTGATACAGCAAATAAAAGATAATAATAACTAATGAAATGATACGGTATGGAATTCACAGGCTTAGTGCCTCGCATCCTCTACCCCCACCCACCCATCCAGTCACCCCTGGAGTTCAAACAGGTATGAATTTGTTTACATGCAAAAAGCCACTAGCGCCCGACACCCCTGCCGTCCCCGTTTCCACAGGCAACGGCCAAACCCTGCGACAGCCACTATGACTTCACATCAGTTTTCTTCTTCTGAAACTTCCTGAACTGGGACTGGATGGCAACGGCCGCCTTCTCAGTCTCCGGGGCTTGCATGTCGATGTCAAAGTCCTCCGGGACGTCCTTCTTGGAGGCTTCTGCACGAAACAGGAAGTCAAGGTTGTGACTCAGGCAAACATAGCAGCTCATGCCACAGCTAAATGTTTGTTCTGAGGCTTCTGACATTCAAACTAAAGTGACTCCAAAACCTTTAACAAAGGAAAGGTCATGAAAAACCTTAATGCTAATGGCATTCATTGCATTTTAAGGTTACAATATTTTCATATTATCTCTAGTAGCCAGCCGATGGCCTTTAGTGTTACAGTATGAGCAGTGTCATTTATAGTAAGTCTACCTGGGGACATGCATGATTTAAACATTGTGCAAACATTTGGAGAGATAGGGGTGAGAAGTCTGCAACAACAGCTTCTTGTATGCAAACACTTTTGTTAGAAATTGTACTAAAAATGTTGTACTGGAGGAAAATATAGGAAAGATGCATGAACTATAATTCTCTAAAAATAATCGCAGGAGATTACATGTACTAATCTCAGAAAATCCCAAACAAAATGTCACAATGTCTCACAAAAATCCAGTTTTGGAGGGTGTAATGAAACTGGCGATATCATTATGTCATCTGATATTTGTCATCGACCTAGTCTTTTTATACACCCTGCACTGCCTTTATTGGTGCACAAATACATGCTGGTCCAGGTCAAAGGGCAAAGCATGAACTAATCTGTCTTTATTGCTGAAATGTAATTCTAGTACATAATTCATTATTGTCTTTGCCTTTGCATGTATTTTCTAGGACTTAAGAGTATATGGCCACTACACTGACAATACATTAATTGGAACAGAGGTAGGCCTAATTCCCCGATTACATAGTATTACTGCTTGCATAATGTAACTACTGCAGCATAGCTCTATATCAGACTTAGTTCTGTTTAAAGCACAATAGGGGGATGGATTCCTATATAATTCTGGAACATTCTGTTGATCAAGTGAAAGAGATAACATAATGAGAGATATATATTTTTTAAATCATCAAGAGTAGAAGAAGACTTGTAATAAAGGAGACAAATAAAGATTTACTTGCAGCAATTTCATTTTGCGCCACAGGAAAATTGCTCATTTAAATTTAAAACTGTGCTTACAGCGAATAGCTCATTTTCCGGAAACACGACACCAGAAAACATTCCAGTAGGTACTGTATAAAACGGCGTACACAATGTATAAATAAGACCGCTACCCTGATTAAACAGACACATTTGACTTTTAAACATAACTACATAGTATTGTAAAAAATATTGTGTTACTTGACATGCAGCAGATGATCAAACCTATTGCCTCTGGCAGCTCTCTCAGCGGGGCTGCCTTCACTTAATGGGAGCATAATGTCTGCTGTCAGGACCAGTCTAGATATAACAGTGTTTTCACAGGGGATACATTGGCTTATGCATGGCAGCGGCAGATGGTAACTGCTGGCTTCAAGTCTAGCATGCCATGATGTCTGTAGTTCCATAGATTTACTCTCCTCAGACTCAACTTTAAAGTGATCTGCAGAATGGTTTCATATACAGCAGGCTAACATCATTCTGCATTAGTTGCATGCTGCATCTGTTCTAGTGTCCGGAATGAAGTAAAACACATTTGACTGAATTATTGGAGATTTAATGGTATTCAATTTTTAAAATAAATACATTTGTCATCCACCATATAATCCTAAAGATTGTATTATGCCAGGAGGAATCTTGCACCAAAGTACTGAAGTACATTATAGTCTTGTGTGTGCTGTGTGTGTGTGTGTGTGTGTGTGTGTGTGTGCATTCCAGGGGGCAGTGTGCTTGCCTGCAGTAGTGTGTGCATCCATGTGTGTGAGAAGGTCATGTAAATATCAGTGATCCCCAGTGTTCTCAACCACCTGAGACAGGAAAGTGTCAGTGAACCTAGAATGACTTCATGTAAATAAACATGAATAGGTTCTTCACTGATTTCTGCATTGCTTTGTAAAAATTTGCACGAGATGTGTATGTAAGCTATTTGGACGTGATTATATTGTTTAAAAAAATGCCTTATCTTCTTGCCGTCGATAACATTCAGGAGAATAAAATGAAATCATTACAGCTACACAAAATTAGGTACAGTGAAGCTAATTGAAAGGTATAAAGGAAATAGGCCAGCCTTTGTCACAGACTAATAATAACTCCATGATGACTCTGATCTCTGAGGTGAGCCTATTTGATATGGACACTATACTATATGAAAAATTTGGATAGTGCCATCCCTTCCTTATATTGTTAAAAAAATATCTGAAATGTATCAAATATGATTAATAATATAATTTAAGACGTTCCAAGATGTGGTCGACACCATATTCAATACATAAACGGATCATATCATCTTAGTGCCCCACTTCTGATTATGATTTTAGGCCATAATCACCTATTAAAATGCTAATGATGTCAAACCCCTTATTAATAAGGCAGGAATATAAATTTTAGAAACAATGTACAACTAAAGTGTAACTGCACCATAAAATGTGTTTTTGAGCTATAAACTATATCAAAAGAAAGTAATAGGATTGATTTGTGATGAGACACATCATAAAAATTGCCATTTTTTGGGCTTAAAACAGAACTACACGTCATAGCCGTTAAAAATCACCCCAGGACCTGGCTGGTTTTCATCTGTACACTTAGTATGTTCAAACGTAATCAAATTCAAATGTTTATGTTAATGTTAACTGGGTCATCACTCTCAGCCCCTCACCTCACTCAGCTCCTTGACACATTTTTGACAAGTTGTTATGGGTGGAGTCAGGCTCAGAGCTGGGGTGCAGTTACACTAAAAAAAATGTAAGATTTGGGAAATACATACAAAATAATATAATAATGCATGTTTTATGGATGGCAGGGGAGACAAGCAAGAGGGGTTTGAAGAGATGGGTTTTGAGAAGTTTAGCTAAAGCAGTGAACCATGCCGTATGTGCAGGGGAAGGTGTTCCAGAGTCTGGGGGCAGTGTGTATATTGTGTGAATATTCTGGCAACAGAGTTCTTAACTAATTGGAGTCGATTGATGAATTTGGTGAGATTGCCAGAGAGTAGAGAGTTGCAGTAATCCAGGCGGGAAGTGACAAAGGCGTGGATGAGAGATTCAGTACTTGAGTATGAAAGTGAAGGACGGAGTCTAGATATGTTTCGCATGTGGAAGAAGGATGCCCGGGTGATGGATTTGATGTGTGATTCAAACGAAAGGGAGTTATACAATGTCACACCAAGGCTTTTGGCAGTTGTTGACAGTGGAATGGGAATTGGAATCCATGTTTAGGCTGGGGTTTTGTTGTGTGGAGAGTGAATTTGGAGCCAATGAGCAGGACCTCTGTCTTGTTGGTGTTAAGTTTGATGGCATGTAGAGTCATCCAGTTCTGAATGTCCTGAAGGCAGTTGGTAAGGGAGATGGTGGGGCTGTTAAGGTAGGTTTTGTAGAGATGTAGAGCTGGGTGTCGTCAGCATTGCAGTGAAAGTAAACATTGTGGTGTCTCATGATCGTGCCCAAGGGTAGGAGGTACAGTATAGGATGAACAGCAGAGGACCCAGGGCCAAGCCTTGAGGGGCACAGAGTGAGACTGCCTCACATCTTGATCTGTGGGATTTCAGTTGGACGAATTGTTGGCAGCCTGAGAGATAGGAGGAGAACCAGGATAGTGCGACTCCCGCAAAACCAATGCCAGCGAGACGTTCCAGCAGGAGTGGGAGATAGTGTCAAAGGCCAAGGTTAGGCCAAGAAGGACAAGGATTTATACTAATAGGAGGCCGGAGTCAGCTGCGCGGAGGAGGTCATTTGTGATTTTTACTAGAGCCGTTTTGGTACTGTGTTTGGGACGTAATCCAGACTAAAACGGTAAAAAGTAGGCTTTTAGAATTTAGATGATTGTGCAGTTAAGAGGTCACTACCCTCTCAAGTGTTTTTCAGAGGACAGACAGGTTGGAGATGGGGTGGAAGTTGTTCATGTCATTGGGATCAGCATTTCTTTTCTTGGGTGTGGGTGTCATAGCTGCAATTTTAAGGGTGAGGGGTAGAAAGCCAGTGGCGATAGAGGAATTAATAGTGTCAGTGAGCATGGGAGAGATGGAAGGAAGGTATGTTTTGATGAGGCTAGTGGGAAAGGGATCAAGTTGGCATGTAGAAGATTTGGAGTTAAGGATAAGTTTAGCATTGGAGTTTTCAGTAGCCAGAGTGAAGTCAGAGAGGCAGGAAGTATAGGTTGAGCCCAATGAAGTGTTCATCCACAATGTGTTCTCAGCAGGGGTGGAGTGTGATGTAAAAATACTTTACATGATTTAGATATGTATGTTGAAAATTCTTTGTATGTCAAAAGGGTGCCTCTGGATTGCATTTACAGTGCAGATATCAAACGTAAAATGGACTGTGCATGACCTTGAGACTGTAAAAGGTTGTCTCTACAGACTCTGTACTACTGTGCTGAGTGGGAGTAAGTCAATAAATGTAGTACTCCCATCTCTCTGCCTCTCTCTCTCTACAGTTTGTTGATTAAAGGTTTTCTGCCAATCCAGGAAAGCATTTATTTTTCCAAGCATGAAATTAATTGTCAAGGTCAGTAAATTATGCAATTAATGTGTGTTTTATTTTTCATTGAGTTTAGAAAGCTGTTGATGGGACTCAGACAGTGAAAATCTGGACGCTTGTAATATGTATTTTATTATTTGCTGTTGCTAAATAACAGGTCACTGAACCTGTGATGGATTTAATGATAGTCTTGGGTTACATCCCAGGTTTAAAAAAAGGCTGTGTTCTTAACTTCACCACACCATTTACTGTGGCTTCAGCACAATCCCTTTGTAATTTAGTTTAAATGTAAACCATTGTTATGTGAAACAATCAGGTCAATATTGCTGTCTGTGATAAGACAGATAGATATACAGTATAATGACTTGACAAATGTCTGGAGGAGGCTATGTTACTCACTATGATACTACACCACAGCAATACATCTTGGTGTACAGACTTTAGTTCAAAGACCAAAGTTTACAAATGGAATTAAACCAATCTGACCAACTAATATTTTCTGTTGTGGATCTACATCTGCATCTCATAGGATTTGCCTCCATGCCATGCTGCGTTGATGCAGTCAGGCCCAAACAAGTATTGAGTGCATAAATGAACATACTTTTCAGAAGGTTGACATTTCTATTATAAATCCTTTTTTTCTTATTGGGCTTATGTCATATTAAATCATTATATTACATTAATTATTAATTATTTTAAAACAAAAAAAGGCATTAAATATTTCGCTTTATGTGTAATTTATCTAGAATATATGAAAGCTTTACATTTTCAATTAAATAGCAGAATTTTATTAACTTTTACACAATATTACATTTTTGTTCTTGTAGTCAGTTATGGCATGGAAGTAAAATGGCATGAAGTAAGCACATGTATTTAATGATTTATAACACTGGAAACTGTTCAAGGTTAACTATACTCTGTTAAAGGTGTTTGGGCATTGCTGTCAACAAACATGAAACATTCCCACTGTGGGGTACATATGACATTACTTTGGATTTTAATATCTCAAATGTGCAAGCTTATAACAAATGACACATCTTAGCACAGGCACTCACACTCAGATACTGATTCCCTGAGGAAATTATGTACAGCTTCTGGTTTTGAAGATGAAGATGTCTTGTGTGTACAATAGATGTTATGTAGTCTATTGTACACACAAGATGTAATTGTCTAATTGTCAATAGAATTTGACAGAAAGCCCTATGGCATGTTTGTGTGCAAGGCCTGTCCTTCAGTTACTATTATCATCAGTAATTTAATATATGTGCTGGGACAAAGGGCAAGAAAGCTTTTTAAAGCCCACCTAAGATCTATCTCTCTCTCTCTCTCTCTCTCTCTCTCTCTCTCTCTCTCTCTCTCTCTCTCTCTCTCTCTCTCATGTCAAAGGCATCCATTGGTTTGATTTTGCAGTATGTGCAGAACTCTTTGAACTGTAAAATGCTTAGCCAACTCTTATTTAATTTCAGCTTTATAACAGAACGGCATTGTGTGATTAATCCCGTTCTCACATGGAACACATGAGAAAGATGTGGAGGGGGATTTGTAGGTGATACTATAAAGCGTTGAACCTCAGATGGAAGTGTGATAGCATTTATAGATTTGGAGGTCTTCAGAGTGATTATTTACCTTGTCCTCCAGATGTTTTGTTGTTTCCAGTAGCTACTCCAGATCCTTGCCTCTGGAAAAGGGAGAGAATGGAAAAAGGGGACAATTAGGTGAGAAGACAAAAAAAAAGAAATTTTTTTAGCAAATTACAAATCCCACTCTGACAAGATTACTTTGACATCTCCCATTATGGGCATTCCGAAAAAACTCCAAACTGTATTCCTGCATCATGAGTGTGTTCTACCCACAAAACCCTAAACCTGCTTGGCCCAACACACGACAACATAGGCTTACTTGAATCTCAACAAATGATATTCACCCATAGTTTATGTAACCGTCATTACCCTGCCATGCATAATCATCCATCCTAACACTTGTGATAGTTAAACAGTAGTCCCATTCTCCATGTCGTATTACCACTCTGTGTTCCAAACACTGTCTCGACTCATTTAATTGCAAATAGTTCATGTTCTTCAGGGAAATAACACCATAACAAGTGTTATATTTTTACATATTGCTATTGGTCAGAGAGAAATGTGTTGTGTGAACTTAACAATACACTAAGCTAAACAAATGAATTTCATAAATATTTTTTGTATTCTGGGAATGCATTACACTTAACATCAGTTTGACACATTTGATTGTCTTAACATTCAAGGAAGGAGTCCAAACTAGGGATTGAACTTCAGTTCAGTCATACAACTAACAGTATAGCTAGATTGTCTACTCCTCTCAGCAGGCTACAGGTGCTGACAGCCTTAGGACAATGGGAGTGGTGATGTCGTACATGTATTGATGTGCAGAAGGATAAATATAAAGGGATTGATGGAGGTAAGTAAGGAAGAGGGTCCCCAGAGAAACTTAAAAGGCATAGTGTGTGAATCAAGAGTTGACTCAAATGAACAAATACTGGCTGGAGTACTGGAGTAATATGTAGAGTAGTGGTATTAGTGGTATTAGATTAGCTGTATTGCCAGGAACATTTAGCGCCATCATTTCGTTATAGCCGAGGTGCAATATTGGAAAATGCGAACACACACCAACACTGTTCATCTGTTAGACCCATTTTAATTTAGTCCTACCACCTCACAGACAAAATGACACAACTACACTAATCCAAGATAAATAATTCCAGTATGACATATAACATAATTCATTTGTTTTTTGCACTAGGAAGATCAATGCAATTAATCCTAGGGTCATGATTTTTGCCTCCTCTCAAAGCATGCTACTGTAGACCTGGGACAGCCTTGGTGTGGCATTTATCACAACCAAACTGCTTGTGACTGGAAAACTCTCCGGACTCAACATTGTTACTGTCGCAAACCATAAAATGAGCTGAAATAACTAAATGACTAAGTGTTTTGTGCTCTTCAGATGTAACGCTCTAGACCGTCATCAATTATTAGGAGAATGTTTGGGAGTCCCCAGGTTTGAGTCCCCATGCAATTGTTCAGCTTGAAGCCATGGGGAAGCCAAGAGTGGTTGTCAGGTTGTGCTAGAGAAAGAATTGTAGTCGCTAGTAAAATTATTTCAGCAATTACAGTGTCACCCTATTTATCATCAGCCCTCAAAGCTTACTGTCAATAGGGTTTTCCCTATGCCATGTGTGTGTGTGTGTGTGTGTGTGCGTGTGCGTGTGCGTGTGTGTGTGCACGCACGAACGCACGTGTGTGGATGCTCCCCTGTGAATGCTGGAAGAGAACTCAGAGATTAAGAGAAGAAAGAGGGATCAATATTTCCTTCTGCAGTTGAAACATTCTTAGTCAAACATTGGCAGATGGGAGATAGATGTCCCAAGTCACCTCTATATCTATTTTTGAGAACAAAAAGGAAGCAAGAGAGAAAAGGGTATACACAGGGGGAACGAGTGATTATTGGTATTACTGCAACACGTAGGTTTCAAATCTTAAACTAACATTTTCAAAGCTGACGCAATACAGTAATTTACCAACCTGGCCTTAAAATATCACCCAAAAACTCTACCTAGCTTGTGACAAACATCATAGACCAGTGGTTTTCAAACTGTGGGTCACTGAGTGGAAGTGAGTGGGTCGCAAAAAAATTGAAAGAGGACATTGAATGAAAGCTGTCCGCGCTTTACTATCGCATTGTTCCACTCATTGGTCGTCAGTAAGGTTGCGGCAAATACTTGTTCCTGATTGGATGACATTCTATTTAGCCGTGTGCACACCATAGATTCTGGAGCGCTCTGCTCAAACATATTTGGCGCACACACAGGTATATCATTAGTTAAAATTGATGAAAAAGATGCATAAATAAGATTAACTCAGTAGCTATCTCTGATATATTAAATGTGTGATTTTAGTCTAGTATATTTGTATAGCTGCGTTTTGAGGGGAAACTTTACATTAAATCAGCACACATCAACATTTTGCAAGGTAAAATAATAATAATGGGGAAAGTAATGAATATATACTGTTACGGTCTACGCTTTAATTCATGTGCCACTGCTGTCTCCCGAGGGAGTCCAGCTACATTTTCACCGTAACCTCTCCAAAGCTATTTCCTTCTTACACTCTGTTTTCCATTTAGACATATCAGAAAGCCTCACATGCTTTTATAGGAGGTGGATAAGAGGGCAACAACATGCCCTGCTTTCTGAGCTACTCGCCCTGCATTATTAATCCAACACTTTCAATGAATTTCAAACCGTGTGCGCGACGCTTTGATGCTGGGGTGTGGAAGGGATGGCAAAGAAGGTTGTGAAATGTCCTCACAAGCACACAACCCTACACAAACCATGTCTACTGGGAAGAGCCATCTAATTTCGAGGACGGCCTCATTTGTAATTTTCAATGTCTGCTTTTAATTGCTTATGAAATAAATGCAAATCCATGACTGTTTACCTGTCAGAGGGTTATATCATATTTCTCCCCTTTTGGGAGGCTGCATTTGATCTCCCTGTCAAGTAGAACATGCAGGTAAGCTCCTACATGGAAGACTTATCAAAGGAGACAAAAAGCTCTCTGATGTTTTGTATTACAACAGTGCCATGCTCTGTCTATGGCCTTGCAGCTCTCAAAACCAGTGGCAGATAATAAAACAGTTTTGTTCTTGCCTGTTACTAATCCCGTTTCGAAGTCAAGCTTTTGTAATGTCCATGAAATGATCTACCGGCTCGCTGCAGCAATAGCGGCTGCTTCAGCTTGTGATACGCTAATGCAGATCCTAACGCTGGCATCAGCACTGATTACTGCACACCCACACAACATAACCAAAACTTCCTTCATCCTTCATCAAGACATAACTGGCATCTGCCTGCTTTCCGAGATGTTGATGATGATGGTCAGGTTACTACATCATTCTTCTAGCAAAGCTGACAAATGGCCTTGTTTTCAAGGAACATTGTGAATATGGCTCTTTTGATATAAATGTGTTGTCGTAGTGAGCGTACCCTGGCTATGCTAATGATGCCATAAACATTGGAGCCAGTCAGGATTTAATAGCCTATAATGTGGGCGTACATGCTAAACCTGACAGGGAGTCATTTTGCCTGTGGTGCCGGTCGTCAGGTCAGTGCAGAGGCGATGACAAACTCTATGTCTTTGGCTTTAGTGAAGCAGCGTTGAGGCTGAGCAGCTCTGGGGCTGAGCCAAGTGTAAATTACTGATGGGGAGTGTGATTACTGAAGGGGAAAGGGGTTATCCCCAACACCTGAATACACACACACACACACACACACACACTATCTTCATTGACTCCAGGCAAATGTACAGTAGCCACAGTAGTCCACAAACACACGCCTGGGTCATTCTCACGAAACCATACCATGGCAGTAATGATTTTTAATATAAAACAAGTAATTTAGTAATAGAACTTTATATCATAATAAAGATAATTGTATTATCTACCTTGAACAAAGAATATTTTAAACATAGGAATTCATATTTTTTGCATTTTATTGCATTTTATACTGAAATTCTCATTACC
>JAODTR010070902.1:1144-15764 GCA_025399935.1 Amblyopsis rosae | reverse complement strand
TCCCCTGCTGGAGCTGCTGCCCCCGCGACCTGACTCTGGATAAGCGGATGAGGATGGATGGATGGATGGATGGATGTAGACAAGCTAATTAGCTTCCGCTTGTTCTAATGTTTTCAATCAGCGTGTCTTTAGAACTTGAACAGGGACCTGGGGGGGGCAGGTGCCCTTTAAAAAAAATGACATCCTATGTTTCTTCCATTGTTTAGATCAAGTTCAAATATCAACAATGACTGAACTATGTTTGATTTGTCAAGGTCCTCACTGGCTGAGTGCAATGGGATATTGGTGTGTGTGTGTGTGTGCATGTGTGTGCGTGTGTGTGCGCGTGTGGGTGCGTGTGTGTTTTGTGTGTGTGTCTGTGTGTGTTTTGTGTGTATGTGGGAGTGTGTGTTTGCGTGTGTGTACATAAACCCCGGCCTTCATTTGAGACCCCTCAGACTAACTGCAGACTCCAGTTGAGACGCTGCAGAATCCAGTTCCAGTTCAGGTTCCATCTCACCTTTACACCTCAGAGTTGCCATGGCAACCATGCTGCCGGCTCTGGTCGTCCTCGCGGGGCTGGTGCCGTCTCTCGCCGGCGCCGTGCTGGTGGACAACAGCAGCACGCCCTACCCGTGGATGCAGAAAGCCATCAAGCTCGGCCTGCCCATCCAGGACGGCGTGCTGACCCCCGACCCCTGGGACTCTGATCAGCGGATGAGCATGCTCAAGCTGCTGATCCATGCTACCTTTCCCTACATGTTCATAAAACCAGTAAACCAGGAAAATCCTGTCTGGATACTTATGTTGCAGATGAGTTGGAAAAATACAACAGGTAAATCCTAACAGTTTAGTCCTACAGTATACTCTAAATGTGATTGTATTGATTCCAGACAACAACCACAACATGTATATACTTTAAAAAACAACTGCCTGTTAAAACATTATATTTTTATTACATTTATGTTATGATCAATATCAACATAAATTGTGATAATGAGTTAATATAATAATATAACTTTCTATTGGAAGGTGGTTGTCCCAAACCCTAATCCCTGAATTTCCACTTGTATTAAAAAATACTTGATATTTTTTTGTGATTTTCTGAATCAACGTGATACGTTGGCAGGTCGAATGGTCGATCCAACTGGAGCCAGAACTGTGCAGCAGTCTGGAGACACCAAGTCCATCTCTACTGAGAGCTGGTGGGGCTGTATGTAACACGCACGCACACGCACGCACACACACACACGCACACTGTGCTCACACCAGCTCTGTCTCTCCTCCAGGCATGAACTATTATATTTCTGTGCTGCCCTTCCTGTCTGCTGTACAGGGCCTTCTGGGAGATGATTTTAAAGTACTGTAAATGGAGACACAATTTCCAATGCATTTCCCTCTACATAGCATGATATATGATGGCTTGATAGTGATGACACCACTGTCATTCTCAGGTCCAGATGCAACTTCTTGAGGGAACAGTGGAGTTTTGCACCACCTACACTCACTGTGCCACCCGCTTACCTGGTGTCATGACTAGCTGGGATGCTTTCTACCAGGTACACACGACACACATACTGTATACTTTAGTGCCATCCAAAGGCTAACTATATCTGGTCAAAATGTTAACTTGATATATACTTTATCTTGTGACAAAGTTTCAGAGTTCAGTTTATTTTTGTTTATGAGAAAAACGTATTAAAATAGCAGAAATTACAAAACCAAAACATTTCCGGCCAGTTACAAAAAGACTTTGAAGCCATTTTCTCAGTTTGACTGTGTGCGTACTGCACTTAGGCCTTGTAGGGCAGTATAGTGTTTACATCCTGGGAAAGGAAGAGGAGCACATTTGTAGAAATCCTCCCAGGTTTTTTTCCCCCCATTGTTTCGGCAGCTGGTTTGTCCAAATGGTTACCTTGTGGTTAAGAAGTGACATTTAATTCAAACTTAATACGGCATTTGAGGCCTGAATTACTGTAATACACTTGGCTTGACACGGGCATACTCACACAATACTGTATGTCCTATACAGACGCAGATTAGTGCATTTAGTCAATCATTTGTGTAATAACTGTAACTCATTGCACGCTGCCAGTCTAACGGTGTGCGTGTGTGTGTGCAGGTTTGTGTTTGTGTGTATCAAGGGTATTAAGGTGACCAGTGGTTCTTCTCTGCCAAACTCAGATAAGATAGAGCAGATAGAGGGTCTGTTCTGGTCAGCCTACCATGAATCAATGGCTGCTTCTGAAGCAAGATGCGCTACCAGGTAACAACTGACTACAGCAACATGGATGAATGGCTTCTTATTAAGCACTGAAACACCAACCTATAGAAGTCATTCATTGTCAATGGGTCAGTCCGAATATATGCGCACCCACGTTCGGAGGAGAGCATTCACACCAACACACCCAACCGGATTAACGGCTCAAGTGCCTTGGGCGTGCACCAAAAGCTCTAGTGTGAATACAACCTAAAGCTGCGTTTGAATTCTCAGCGCTCCATGCAAGTCAATGCAAAATGTTGATGAAGTTGTAGTACGACACGCGATGGCAACCATTCCACTTTACTCCCATAGAGATTAATTACATTGCTATATATTTTTAAATATAATTAGATTAGTATCCTAATATAATTGTCATAACTTGTTTCCCAGAGTGTGTCACTACTCCAGTGCTGAGGTGTCCTTCATTCACAGCTGGGTGAATTCAGCTAAGTTTATAGCAACAAGGTACTTCTACCCCTATTTATATGTTCCTATTACAAGGCCCCAACCAAGTCACATTCTTAAGGTATATAAGCCTACACATATGTCTGTCTGCCTGTCTGGCTGTCTGGACATCTGGACTGCTTTTGTGTTTATCTATGTGTGTGTGTGTGTTTGCCTGTCTGTCTGTCTGTCTGTCTGTCTACTTCTGTCCATCGATCTTGAAAGACGGTAAAACAGTCTGACAGTGTCTGCGTTGATGCAATGTATGTGTGTGTGTGTGTCTAGGAGGGTGACCTTGTTCCAGACATAGCTGAACCAACCCAGGAAGAGAACAAAGTGTCTCTGTTGGTCTCCTGGATGAAGCGTGTGAACAGGGTGATGGGTAGGCCACGCTATTCTTCCATCGCAGTTTAATCACCAATCAATTCAGCAAAATCCGCACATCTTTTATGTGGGGACATACTGCATGCTACTAAATGCAAAATGCCTTTGTGAGTGATCCTTGTGGTTTGTGTGCGTACACGTGTCCTTACACACTGTAACAATAGCACAAAATAAATGGATGAGTTTCTTCCATCAGGCGAAGGGTAGGTGTAGGGTAGGTTGAAGGGTAGGTGGCGCCTCGCCTTGTGCTCTTTGGGCATCACTGGGAAAGACGGAGATTTGTTGGAACAGTTTCTGAAGCAAAGCTTGCTGAACATGCTGAAAGTCCTCATCGATCGGCTGGCGCTTGAGCTGTATGATATTAATGCCATCCATCCATCCAGCCATCCATCCATCCGCTTATCCAGAGTCGGGTCGCGGGGACAGCAGCTTCAGCAGGGGACCCCAAACCTCCCGTTCCGGAGCCACAATAGAAAGCTCTGACTGGGGGATCCCGAGGCGTTCCCAATGTGGAGATATAATCTCTCCATCTAGTCCTGGGTCTTCCCCGAGGCCTCCTCCCAGCCGGACATGCCTGGAACACCTCCCAAGGGAGGCGCCCAGGGGGCATCCTTACCAGATGCCCGTTCCACCTCAAGTCCTCAACTGGCTCCTTTCGATCAAAGGAGTAGCAGCGCCTTCGTGTTTTTTTTTTACAATTTCTATGCAAAGCTAAAAATAAATAGATCTATATATCTATGTCTGAAACCATAGTCTGTATGGCTTAAACAACAGGCGTTTAGTCTCCAGTTCAATACAGCCCTCTAGTGGGTATATGAAGTACAAGCTAGCCACATGGCTTGTGAACAGAAAGGGTTGAGAAGATGAGTAAAGTCGTAAATAAACTTAATAGGAAAAACGTTACACAGTCAATATGTGATAATAATGCGTAAAACTTTTTAGTAGGTAGACACAGAGGCCATTGGCCATACAAGATAAGCATAGAAAACATTAAATGTTTTGAACATTACGTTTCAATTTTAGATCTTCATTGTCAATATCAAATACACAAAAACAAAACAATATGTGTGAGATTTCATTATGTTCTTCTTATTTAACTAATTACATTTTGGGGGAAAGATTTTTTGTTTATTTTTGAGCTTCATGTCATCTTAATATTGCTTCATAACATGATGGTTTAATCATTAGTTTTTTTTAAACTAAAAAGTAGAAGATGCTGGAAGAAAATGTGAACTACCATCTCTTCAAAAATAATCTATCTGTAATATGTTTCAGAATGGAGTTGATTGTGAATTTGAATAATGAACATATATGAAAAAAATTTGATGTGGCTGAAAGGTTATACGTACTTACTCATCAATTTTAGTTGAGGTCGTCCCTGAAACTACAGCGAACCCAAATTAGTTCTTAAGTCAAAATTGTTTATTCACACTCTTAACTGGCAGAAACCTCCAAAAATCAGAGTTGAATATATGTCATCAACACTTTAAGTGTTGAGCGCAGTTGAGTTGCATTTACATTGCAACAGGGCTACCTGTAAGGTGTGTCTTTAATGACGCGCTTATCTTGAGTCAATTACATTTAAAATTGTCCTCTTTAAAGCAATATATTTAGGATACTATTTCACTGAGATTGGTCATTATATATTTTATAGCTGTTGAGAAACATTATTTTCAACGTGTCGAATCAACAAAACGCTTCTGTCCGCCCCGTTAGGATTAGGCGACTGTAGGCTATTGCAATAATATTACAATTACTAATCCAAATAATGACCCATTACAGCGTTACAAAAACGAGATTCCACCCCCTTCCCACCACCATCTTATAAAAAAAGTGCTGGTCCTATTAAACATAGGGTAGGCTAATTGAACCAACCTTTCCAACAATCTGGTCCACTCCTAAGGTAAATTATTGTTCCAATAAAGAGGATTCAATTCTAAAATGAGATGACCCAGGTTGTAGGGGAAAGGCAGGGTAGTGATAGTGAAAGTAATATAGTAATATAACAAGTAACATAACTAGTTACTTTTAATGCCCAGTTAATAAGTAAAGTAACATTTATTACTTTTTGAAGGAGTAATAACCAAATAGTAACTTATTACAATTCCTGAGTAACTTGCCCAACACTGATTAACATACATTCACAGACTCCACCTTTTAATAATAAATATTCAGCATTTGTCAGGTAGTGTCACATTAAAGACACACTATTGACCCATTTTGATGAAACAGCCTATCCATGCTCAAACACTGACCACATGGAAGTACAGTAGAGCAGTTTGACATACCTCCCAACACCTGGAGGGGCGTGGCCTAAACCCACAACCATAATACCTTAAAATGTAACTTATAATGCACATTTCTAGTAAGCATACATTTAAACTTCAATGATTATTTAACCACTTTTACTAATAATTTAACTAACATTTTGTCAAGAACTGAATCAATCAAAAATAGTTTCATTAGTTCCATACTTTTACTTTCCAAATACATTTTTATGTACAAAAACAGACTTGTGTTACAAATGTCCTCCAGCTCCAAAGGAATGATAATCTGCTGTATTGTTCCAGGTCTTCTTAGCACTTGTTTTACATTTGAGCACACTTGCACACTGACTTACACATCCTGTGAAAGATGATATTACTAACCCTAAGCAGTCGAAACACAGGAGAGATCTAAACAAACATGTCACGGTCAAACCTACTCAGTTTATCTATACTGTACGCCCAGCAATGACCTCCCCGCAGTAAGGTATGGTTTAACACACTCGGGGACAAAGACTTTCAGAACATCTTAAACAAATTGATAGCAATGAAAGTTTGGTTAAATGTTTTGGAAAGTCTGCAAATATGCTATTTCAATAGCAAAAATGTGTATTGGTCCTGGTGTGCTGAGGTAGAGAACTGACTGAATGACTCATGGATGAGATGGCATCTGATTGAATTTTGCATATTGTAATTTTGCATATTGTTTAGCCACATGAGAGGTAGAGCAAATCAGCCCTGAGCCTGCTAAGACACTGCAACGCGATCTGTCTCTAAGAACAAATGCATGTCAAATAGTGTGTGTGTGTGTGTGTGTTGGGGAAAAATCTGTGGCGTTATGGGTCTCCGAAGGCCGAGGCCTTGTCTTTTAACAAGTCGAGACACACGTGGCAGCTCCAGCTCCCTGAGCAGGGAACAACAGAGGGAGAGAGAGACAATAATAATTAGTATTATTATTAAGAAGACACTGAGAAACATGTGTGGCCCTTTTGTTTTGATGATGAGATTTCACTTCGCTACAATTTGATTTAGTCTTTGAGTTCCAGTCTGAAACCCCACAATGCAAAAGCGTGTGTCGACCGAGGACACACAGGCCAAACAGTGGCAAGTTGATGTTTTTTCTCAAGATGACCATAATAACGTACGTCGTACGTTTCGCTTTTCACCGGTGCTTTGCACTAGCTGATTTTAAAACATTCTGATTGGGTGAAATTAAGGTAGGAAGTCCAATAGTACGGAAGTCATTTTGAAATGCATTAGCACCGTCCAATGGTACGGAAGTTATGTTGAAATGCATTAGCACCGTCCAATGGTACGGAAGTCGTGTTGAAATGCATTAGCACCGTCCAATGGTACGGAAGTCATGTTGAAACGCATTAGCACCGCCTTTTTACGACAAAGCTTTTGAAAAGAGAGGTTCCAGACCGACACTCGTAGCGAAGTCGATCTGTAGCTTTGCGACAGCAGGATGGATCACGAGAGTAAAGCCCCAGACGCACTTGAAGAGACAGTGATGTAGTGACAAGAGAAGATGGAACGTCACTTAGCATCGGAGATGCATCGGAGATGCTAAGTGGGTGAGAATATGAGAGCTAAAGATATCGCTGACTGACACACGACTGCAACATATCGGGTGGGAAATACACAATACCTAGGCCAGTGTTTCCCCAACACTGGTCTTGGAGAACCACTGTCCTGCATGTTTGAGATGTCTCCCTGCTCCAACACACCTGATTCACATGAATGCCTCGTTATCAGGCTTCTGCACAGATTAATAACGATCCATTCATTTGAATCACGTGTGCTGGCGCAGGAGGACCAAAGCTGAGAAACAATGACCTATAGGCAAGCAAAGCGTCACATGTAAACAATTAGCGACCCATTCTCATCTTCAAAGGGATGGGCAATAAATTTGGTTGTATGCGTCTGGGGCTTAAGGTTTCACACAGCTATGGTTTTAACAGTGACGTCGCCTATTCTTGTGCAGAGCGGCCTCACCTTCCGGGGGATGGTTCATGGGGGGCTTCAGGCAGTACATGTGGTAGCCTCTGTCACAGTCGTCACAGAACAGGAGCTGATCCTGCAAAACAAAATGTCTTCCGTTCACCTCATCTGGTATTATTAGTGGTACGCGGAGGTCCGCACCTCCAAAATGTTCAGGCCATGCGGACATGTGTGTGCTGACTGCTGACAGGCTGAAGCACACTACGGACGGCGATGGCTGTCCTACTAAGCTCCCATAACAACCAAGTGTTCTAGGCGTATTAAAACATTTATTTCCAGCGAATCTGTTCGAACCAATAATGTTCATGGGAAACAAGACAAAAAAAATCGTAGTTATAAATTTAGCTAATTCCAAAGCAAGCTTTTTTGCATAACTGCTAACGCGTCCACGTGAATTATGCTTGGAACAGCTGGAGCGCTCGTCCGCGTTGCGCGAGGTCACACATTTGGTAGTACTGTATGCCTGGGCCTTTATGAAAGTATACGCTAGTAACAGCCCACCGTGGAGGCACGTTAAGTCGCACAGACCAGTTCCAACCTGTCATGTTAAGATACAAAGTGATATGTCTTGATGTGTGTCAAGGCCTCAAGGTTATCTGTAGCGAGATGTGAACGTGACATGCGAGGCACATATGAGAAGCAACGCCTCAAGATGAGGCTTGGAGCATATCTATCTGAAGACCCCCCCACACATTAACTTGTACCGTCAATGAACCGTGATTCACCGCGAGTCCTTCTTAGACTATTTATCTCAACGCCTCGACGCCTATTGAGCTGAATGGGAGAACGCAATACAGTGCTATGTGTCAGCTTTATTCAATAGATGGGATTCAATGAATGGGATGTGCAAAATAGGGCTGGTCTAAAGTCTACTGACTACTATGATTGATGTAGATCTGTGCGTGCACGCATGTGTGTGTGTGCGTGTGTGTGTGTGTGTGTGAGGGCATCGTGCATGTTCTAGAGCACATGTGCTACATCTGCATGGGTCAGAGCAATAAGAAACTGCAATGTAGTCTGACAAAGGTTTTTCAGGAAATAAGCAATTAGTGTATTTACAGTACACTACTTTTATTCTGAACCCATAAATGCATGTGTATGTGAGTAACGGTCATACAACAATGTTATTTCATTATATTTAGACATCTCACATCATATTTAATATTAAGGGTAATGATAATTTTATGCAGACTGTGAGTAGAGGGAAACATTTACATTTAAACCTTATAATAAACCTTTTAACGTAAAACCTAAGCTTGGAATCACAGTGAGACACAATCACATATCGACAACGGTTCCCTCTCAAAGCCCAGAGAATGATCACGTGTTCCCAAGGAGACGCTATGGGGGTCGTCATGGCGTGCGCATGTACGTACGTCGTTCTCAGAGGTGCCGCAGAGGCTGCAGGACTTGCACTCGATGCACTGCCACTGGTACGTCGTGACCGCATGCATCATGTTGTCTGTGAACTGCAGGCATGTGGGGTGGCCTGGGCAGAGGTGCAAAGACACAGACAGGGTACTGTTCCATGAGTTCTACGTGGACCCACTGTTACATGAAGTGAACAATGGTTGAGAGGTCTCAATGACTTCTCAGTGAATCCTCAATGAGATAATAACATATTAAATACAGGAGACAAGCATTTATTTTTTCCCAAAACAGAAACATGACATTTCTAGTGAGTTGCTGGTATTTCTAATCATGCCATTGATATAACTAGTAGAATAAAACACTTAATTCATTAATTTAACTGTATTACCGGTAAATGTCTTAATTGATTACATGTATTTAATGTATTAATTGATTATTTAAATACATTACAACAATGAAACCATGTTTCATAATCACTCGCCAGATTATTACATTTAATCATAAACCAAGTACTATTTTTGACATTAAGCCATGATGACGTAAGATTGTTCAAACCGGTATTGGGAATCGATGAGCCAAATATGAGCCATCATCAAAGGATTAGCTGATTTGCCTTACAACACAGAGCTATAGAGAATACAGTGTCCTCCAAATATAACCAATGCTTCCCTAGTAATAGCCCCGTTTTGGTGGAATGAAGACAAATGCACCCTGGGTGGAACATAAATGTTTACCTGCTACTTAAATCACATTGCCGTATTCTGGAGATAAAATATACTTTAATGAGTGATGGGTGATGTGATGGGTGTTCGATGACAAACTAGTAGGCCCTGTGTTGAACAGAGAGGAGCAACGCAATGCCGATTGGCTCTTACCTCGCAGCTACCTGTCCTTTCTGGCCAATGGAGTGACTCGTGAGTATGTTAATTCCGTCACCTGCTGCATTGTTGTCATGGAGATCTCGTAAATCATTCATCATGAGCTTTTTTCATGTTCAAGTCCAAAGGTAACAGAGTTTGTCACGGGGTTTCCTTTGCAAACACAATCTGTTCGTTCTATGGAATAAATCTAAGCACTCAACAATTAAAATACACATGGAAAAAACACCTATCCCATCAATAAGATTAAACTTTGAAGGTGTATAACGAGTCCAGATAGCCAGGTATTCCATTTTGAGGACAATCTTGGCTATAAGACACTGTAGCAGTATTCCACATTGAGCCTCTGGTGTCCTCGATCAAACTCGATTACTTTCTGGTGCCAAGGATATACAGGCAAGTGGAGTTGAGAAATGTTCAGCTGTGAGCAGTCACTTCGTCGTCAGAAAAGAAAATGTCTTCCAACTCAGATTCTTCGAAGCCGTGAAAGACGCTCGCTTCGCTGTCTGACACGCTGCCGAACAACTCCTCTAGTGCACTAACGTTTCTCCCATCCTTATTTCCTTCTCTTCGTCTGGCTGCTCTTCCAGGTGGCCATGAAAACATCAGTGTCAGAGCAAGAAAGATAAGGCCATTTATTACTCTCCTGTTGCTGTTATAAACACCATGGCGTTGCTAGGGCAATGCTAATGTCAAAAGAAAACATTTCACTGGCATGAAATGAACATGGTTGTATCTTTACAGCGAGGATTTTGCTGCAGTGATTCCTTAAACAACTTGCTGAGAATTCCGACAGACAGCCTTCGCTAGAGTTACAGGGGGAATTGGGGTGGGGGAGTAACAAGAGTAAAGCAGAGATGAATGTATGTGCGATGGAGAAGTGCGACCGAATGGAAAAGCAAAACAACTGAAGAGCGAATGCGTATGTTGTCAAAGACAGTCTTGCTGATGGACTGATGAGCTGACATGAAGAAGCATGCAAGATAGATCAGCCCCTGTAGGTCTTTGCTCTGAAAGGCTCATTAAAACGCATTGAAAGACCACTGTAAATACAGTGTTTCACCTGTCTGTTTGAAACTCAATCAGACATTCTATAAACTAGTAGATTAGGTGTTTTATTTTTCAGACAATATTAGACTAATATATATAATTATATAATAATTATATTTATTTAAAAAATCAATGTTCAGTTCCAAAATACGCTTTTAACAAAACATATTAATTTAATTAACCTACAAGAGCGATATTCCAAAAAAAAATGCAGGACTAATTTGCATCTATATTTGTGTGTATATATATATATATATATATATATATATACACACACAAATTATAAATTACAGGTTAAAGCTAATGACACTTTAACACTTTTGGAAGTGGGACAAAAACAAGATTGTGGATTAAACAAACCCAAAAGAAAGCAGAATGGGATGTACAGCAGACACAAACCAACTGAAGTATGACTCAGCTCATGTCAAAGGATCATCATTATATGTTTTCTAAGGATGTATTCTCTAACCCTAATGGTTGCCCTTACATCCACACTGATTTAAAGTCCTGTTTAGACCAATGGAATTGATCTGAAACCCATTGGGGCCCTTCTCAGCAAAAGGAATCCATGTTGACCATGCACCAAGCCGATGGCACGCTATTGTGGCGGTTGACAAGAAAACGCTCGGGCCCTCAGGGAAGACATCCAAGGACACTCACCAGAACGTCCGCAGTCAGAGCAGGAGACGAGCTTCTCGGCCTGGCCTGTCTTCCTGTTGGAGTCCTGGTCTCCCAGGCAGAAGTCACAGTAGTCGTTGGGGATGATTTCACCGTCCGGCCCCTTCTGAGCTGCCAGCGGTAAAAAAAAAAACACGTGTAAGAGGAGGATTTCAAGCAAAATTGGTAACGCTCCCGAGCAGTTATTTCAGTCGGAAATGTGATCAGGTCCAGTTCTAAATGAATGGGGAGAGAGACACTGTCTTTTAAATGTATGTTTCTGACTGCTAAGCATAACACCACCAAGTTAAGTCCCTTATATGTAATATATTTACTTACCTGGTTGATTGATTAATTGATTGATTGATTGATTGATTGACTGATAAATGAATGAGAGAGAGATACCCTATCTAAATGAACATGGAGATATACCTTACTTAAATGAATGGGAAGAGAACAATAACTGCACTTTCAATGGTCACCGGGACATAACAACTGCATACAGAATCACCAGTCAAATCTGACAAAAAACACTTTGTCCAAAAGTTTAAAAATATTTTTTCCTCCACAGGTTCAACTTTTACGAATGTGTGCTTGCATCAGTTCAACAACACGATTGGTTTAAAGCGGTCTCTGTTTAACCTACAACTTCTCTGATGTAATGCTGTTGAAATGCTGGCATTTATACTGTTTACATTATTTGACAAGCTACAGTATGTGGGACACTTTTAAGCTGTGAACAAGGGAATGGTAAGTGTGTACACATGATATAAGAGAGACATGCTGGAGAGATGGAGAGGGGTCATATTTTAAGTAACGGAAAATTCCACAGAAAGTTATTTGCTGACGATCATATAATCCCTGTGGTACCATGGATTACAAATGAGCTCTTCTTCTTACGTTTGTGGTTGTCAGGTCGCTGCGGGGGTGACGGCACCATTTCCGCCTCCTTCTCCTCCTCGCCCTCCTCATCTGCCAGGTGGGTGTGGGTATAGTGGTAGCTGAGGCCTGGTCGGTTCTTGTAGCGCTTTCCGCAGACTGGCCGCAGGAAATGAGAGATCCATGAGAAAACATGCAGCAACCTTTTAATTAAAACCTATGACGGCGGCCATCTTGGACCAAGTGCCCGCTCAAGCATTCAAGCCTGCTCAAGTGGCTGCCGTGCAAAGTTCATGATACGGACACGTGTGAAGGATGTAAAATACATTTTGCTACTTTCTTGTTTGAACATTTACATTTCAGCCATGAAGAGCTCGCTATATTCTATTTAGCTCATGTAAGAAAGAGGCCTACATCTTTCTATTGCTATTCAGTTATGGATTTAGTCGACATGGAACATGTACAGAAGCATTTAAATCAATAATGTACACAAGTCAATGTACATTGCAGGACTATAAGAAATTGACCCAATTACACAATTCCAGGTGTCACTTCTTAACCGTGAAATGTTGTCTGATGTCATACGTGGCTTTCTTAGCATTTTTAAATACCCAGATTTAACATATATAGAGGAACACAGCTGCTTTTTCAAAATACCACCATTTTCAGCACTGGTGCAAAGTTGGTAGGCTATAGAAATAAACCTTAATCCAAGCAGACAACAGACTTGATTGATTCCTGTGAAATAAGAACTATATTTTGTGTAAGTGGTTTAATACTAATTAATGTGAAAACTGATTAAGGTTTGTATTGCTGGTTATGTTTTCCATTCCATATAGCAAGCATATCACGGAGGTAGCCATTTTAGAAGTTAACCCTTATTGAATTAAATGTTAGATGCATTGTAAAACAAACCATTAGTGGTTTAGACAGAACTGTAATACAGTACCTGGTATAGTGCCACATTCACAGCATATGAAATAAGTTACTTCTGCATTGGCTACATCTGCAGGTTGTCTGGTATTACTATTAAATAACACAATGCTCAATGTGCCTGGCAATAAGCAGATACACAAGGTAAAAGCATATTTCATAGAAATGTTAATGCCATGCATTCATGCTTGCACTGGACTTTGGCCAAGCTATATTATAAAGCGTTTATAGCAACCGATACGGATGATTAGCATTCAGCTAAACTGGCATGAGCACAACGCCGTGTCATTAGAATAGTTCATAAGCCTCTATAGAAAGACAAGATGGCGACAGGTGCAGATACCTTCTTCGGCCCTTTTTGAATTATGCTTTTGTTTGTATTTGTCTGGAACAGAGAAGACACAAAAGCAAACCATAAAAGAAAAGACAGAACAAGACCCTGAGTGAGGCTAGTACGGAGGAGGTTCACTCATTCTCACATCACATCCCCACAGAGATTGTCTCCAGCTATTAAAGATGCATGCTACTCAGGTTTGGATTAGCAGCCATTGCTTTTCTTCATGCTGAAGACGTCTGCTCAGAGACACACAGAAGGAAAGACGGCTTCTGTTGAAAATGTATAGGATGGCATGTTTGTTAAATGTTCATATTTCTTATGTATTTGTATTAATGCCCAGTGAATCTACTTTATTACTTCAGTTCTTTACATTTTCCCGTGTGTAAAAGGATCCGTGCAACAACTACAGCTCATACTTACAGCATATGGACATAAAGGTGTTGAGTCGTATATATATCTTCAGTGGAAGGGAAGCCATATCTCAGGTAAGAGGTGCTTACTGTATGTTGTTTGTGTGAATTCCGATTGGCTCTTACCGTATGTTGTTTGTGTGAATTCCGATTGGCTCTTACCGAATGCTGTTTGTGTGAATTCCGATTGGCTAACTACAGTATCTGACCTTACAAGGAGTGAGCTGTATCAGATACCGATACCGGTCACATGACAAAGTACCGGAGCTTCTCTCTTACTGTCACAGACGTAAGGCTTGTCCTGGTCGTCGTTGGCAATGGCGTCTGACCTCCTCCGCCCCGCCCCTTTTCCCTGGTGACAGACAAAGTTAGGGTAAAGCAGAGAGGATATCATATAAGAGATGTCCCAACAGAACAACCCAGCGTTCCATGCAAGGTCCACAGATCTCACCATAATATCGCCCTTTATTTTATCTTAATGGGTATTTTGAGTATATTACATTAATTCCCAAGTACCAATCAATCGTAGGAGTTTGTGCGAATCCTCAAAAATGAACGCTACGAACACGCATGATGCAATACAGCACATGAGCGTGGGGGCAGTAAATCGGGATCGGACAGCCAGATTACCAGCATTCTCTGAACTTTCAAAGAGAAGTGAGTAGAGCTAGTCTGTAATCACCAACATGTATATGATGTCTCCATGCTGCTCAACATTTTGACATGTTGGTTTCTATTCAGGTGATTCTACTGGGTTGCTGTTATCA
>JAODTR010070892.1:0-15764 GCA_025399935.1 Amblyopsis rosae | reverse complement strand
GGTCCCCTGCTGGAGCTGCTGCCCCCGCGACCCGACTCTGGATAAGCGGATGAAGATGGATGGATGGATGGATGGACATATGGTAGATTGCAAACAATCTTTTTATCGTGAATATTGTGAAAGGTTAACATGTAGGCTAAATAAAATGTTGAATGACAACTTATATAAAATAACATTTACCGAATTAAATTATTTAAGTAAAACAACAAGAATCCATGTAAATTCGTTAAAAACCTGCAATAACAGTGCTAGCAAGAAAGCCAAACACGGTAGAAATCTAGCTATCAGGGTAGGACAAAATTACGAGCGTGTTGCAAGAATGACAAAAAATGACACAATATTGATGTACGCATGCTCAGTATGACAAGGTAGGACAATATGACGGGTAGGATAGAATGTCAACATTCAAAGGCAGTCGTAGGCCAAAAAGCATGCCTGTTGTGCAGGACTATGCTCATAACTGGTGAGGGAAAAAAAAGTCTCTTACCTGGGTGGGTTCGAACCCTGGTGTTGACCTACCTGTAAGCATCCTTGAGCAGGATGCCTAATCCCTAACTGCTCCCGGTGGTTGGTTGTGCCTTGCATGGCTGCAATTGCCATCGGTGTATGAATGTGTGTGTGAATGGGTGAATGTGAGGCAAAAATACTGTAAAGCGCTTTGAGCGGCCGGAAGGTTAGAAAAGCGCTATATAAATGCAGTCCATTTACCATTTACCAACATCGGCCCCACCAATCCGGCACTGCCGGACTGTGATTACTCTAAGCAGCATATGAGAATACATTACAAAATTCAATATTTCTCGCCTTTTCCCTGGTCTGAATAAGTTACATTTGTTGCTAGTCCCTTATTAGAAAATAAAGTCGCTAAGAGGGTCTGATAAGTCGCTACGTTGGCAACGCTGGTAGGATTGGATACCGCTATGTAGCCTATTCCAAAGATGTCACTTCCTATGTACCCGATGTGTATCCAGCTCTGACTATTCGTACAGCGAAATGTTTTATTTTTTCATTTTTTATTATTATTTTATTTTTTATTAACAAAAATAAGACAAAAGGTACATAAAATGTGAGGTAGGTAAAGTTTCAAAATATACAATTCACAGTTTACATGTTAGTATATCATACATGAAAACAAAATATAATCAAAATAAACAACAGAGATTTCGTACAGCGAATACAGGCATCTTATTCCGCTTTCACGTGGTTGTCAGAAGCTCCTATTTATGAGTTCGTAAATGTGACATGTCACTCATTCAAGTGCATGGCCGGAGATCTATCACGCAGGCCAATTAGGAAAGAGCTTTAAAATAAATTGACATATCAGAAACATTGTTATTGCTGATGTTATCTGAAAAGAGAAATAACTTTAGGGGACTATTTATAAATAAATCAATATTGACCTCTAGATAATCCCCTCTAACATAATTTTACAAATTATAGTACTTTCATTCCACAGGTTCATACAGTAGGGCTATTCATACATTACATACATATACATACATACACACATAGGTTAAACACGGCCTGTCAGAGCCCCAGACTTACCAATGAAAGAACTTCCTGCAGTAAGTAGGTTATTGTTCTGCATCAGTCCACCCAGCAGGATAATTAAAGGAAATCATAAATAAAAAATAAGTTCTTAACCCAACAAAACCATAAGAACACATGAATGCCATCATGAGTTCGCCTACAGTACATGCATTGTATAACTTCACAAGGCACCTGCATGCTTACAGAAGTGAAGGTGACCACTGCAAACAAGCTGTTCTGCTGTCAATGATATTCCCTTCACCTGAATAAAATGGCGTGACAGGGAAAACAAGACCAGCTGGTATCATGCCATGCATCAAAGTACACTATCGCCTCACAGTGGTTAATTGGGCAACAGTAACAGGAAGATAGCGGCACAATGCTCCCTTTCAAGTGAAATCGCCTACCTTTGTTTATAAAACCCATTTTATTTCTAGATTTTCAAATATAATGTCATATATTATTTAACAACAAAATCACGTCCTAAACATTTAAAGAAAAACTAATTGTGCCTACAATATTACATTGTATTCCATAAAAGGATGTGGTCAGGATTTCCACACACAAAAAATAAAACACAAAGACAAACACACGCACACTGGAAGTAATTGCACATACTCAGCCAGAGATAAAGTGAAGATATTTGGCGAACCATTACAGACCCCTTGTGGCATTGGGCAGGACACTGGTACAGAGCAACAACAATACAGTATGTGATCAAATGTGTAGCTTATGTACAGTAAGACAGTTAATGTTAAAAAAATTATAATTGCCCCTCGAGGACAGTAAAGACTACCTTGACCGTGAAAGGGAACATATGGGACTTATGTGTTCACGTTTTATTGATATTCCAGTTGCAACTGAGTGGAAAATCAATAGCAAACAAACTGATATCTACATGTCCAACATGGCTACTGATAAATGCTGTAAACATATAACATTTTATTCTAAAATCTGGTGTTTTTCTTTTGTCAAAATGAGAATAACCATTTGAGTATATCTTTATTGCCTCTATGTAAAAATTAGTTATTGTGTTTATTAGTTAGGAGCCACATTAAGATAGTGTCAAATCCTTCAAGTGTTTTTACAGTTCCTCAACAGACACATCCTGCCTATACTACTGAGATCATATGGCTTTGCCTTTCTGTTCATTGGGCAGACTGTTCATCTGTAAATGTCAGATTGGAGCAGAATGTGTGCTTTCTTAATATGAAAATATTTATGAGAAAAATGTGTGAGACTTCTTATTTAATATTAATATATTATATTGTTAAAGGTGCATCATCCTGCTACAGCAGAGGTTGGCATGCGGAAATACTGTAACTAAAATATGCTAGAAATGTGCAGTGCTCTTATGCTAAAAAACATGTTTCTCTGCTGTGAAAACCCATAACTATAGCCTATTCATGATAAAAACTTAAGGTAATTATACAAAGTACAAAGTGAGACAAGTGAACTATGTATGCATGCTTTAATGAAATAGGAATTATTTTGAGTTTAAGGCAATATTCAATTCCTGATTACATTTCATATCGTCGCCTTCCTAAAATAATGTCTTATGTAATTTTTTGACAAATTTTTTTTAGCCTAAAATCATCTCATGATGCTGGCCACCTCTGGTAAAATTGCCTGTTGTGATTCTACCCCTGTAGCAGTCATGATTTGGTTCTTAAAAAAAAAAAAAAGTTTTATGAAAAACGTGACAACATGACAGGACATTATTTTAGGAAGGTGACGATATTAAACTGGATTTGAAAATCCACTTTTAGGTTGTAGAAATTGTACAAGAATGATCCCTCAAGTGTTATCGATCAGGTAAAGCCTTGATATCTCTGGACACCACAAAAATCTATTTTTAAGCCATCTCAAATCTTTTATTATAATGCTGCCTCAAGATATCCAATCTTTCCAGTCTAGAGGTCAAACAACTCAGTTGCAATACCTGCGGACAACCAATGTTGGGGGAAGAATGGTTTCATAATCAAGAAAGATTCATAATTAAGGTGGGGCCAAAGCCTGCCCTGTGATTGTGACTAGGCACCGCATTGAAGGCATTGAAGGCAGAGCACTAGGAGCCTGGTATGTTGTGTCTCCCTCTCTGATCAATCCATCAGAGGACATCGCACCCTGCAGATCCACACCACAAGTCTGTGCTGACTGTGTTGATGAGGATTATCCTGGCAGTGCGGAGCAGGGTCCCTGCTGCAGATCAGGGCTGGCCTCCTGCAGAACGAGACCTTGGTGGATAATGAGAAGGCGTTCTGATGTGTATTGCAGGGGCAGGCAGGTCCGAGCTGAGGAACACTAATAAAGCACAGAGCCCCTGTCCAAAGCTGTGCAGCCACAGACAGACTAGGGGATATGTACCCAACTTTATACTGTCCTCAAGCTATTTAAACTAGCACATTTTGATAGATTGCAGCACACGAACAGCCTACTGCAATGCGAGGCAGCATACAAGAGACCTATAAGAATACTTTTTAATGAATGGCAAATGAATAAATGACACCTGGCAATGAATAAATGAGACCTTGTGGTCCTTTCATCACTTTACTTCACACATGTCCAATCTGCTGGTTTGGGAAGCCATTATGTGAGAACAACATAACTCAAGACACTTGACACTAGTGGCTTTAAAAAGCATAACATTAAAAGGAAATATAAAAGTAGTTACATTAAAGTGGAAGAAAGGGGGGTTCATATCTTTAACCTGGTGCATGCAGAAATATATACTGAATGACAGATATAAAATGTCACCTTCACAACCCTTACAGCACAGCAGGGTTAACACTTGTCCTATACTCTTACATGGGGCCAAGGTTGTGGACAGGGGCAAACAGCTACACATTGACAAAAGATAATTGAATAGATTGTACAGGCTGCACACCAACTAACATTATCTATTAGAAATGCAGTTAATCTGCACTGCATCCATAGAATAATGACAGGAATATAGAATACGCATCAAGAGGGAAAATATGAAGGACATTTTCCATTTTAAGAACCCCCACCTTTTTTGTATTGGTTTGATTACAGACTATTTAATTCTTATGTCATGTTTGACCTGCATATTTTTACCTAGGAATGGCAGCTTGATGGAACCCTGTACAATCAGAAACTGTAAAAAATACTGTATACTCACTCATCTTTATCCATATAAAACACAGAATATAAATATACAATCTGACATTTATACCGATGGCACTGTTATGAACAACCTAAGACTAGGAACATTTATTTCATAAAGCTAATTTTAATATGCACATTAGCTTCAAAACAGCAATATCCCAGCAGCACATTCTCATAAATTGCTCTGTTGATCCTTGTGCAAGATGAGAAATAACTTTTTATCACTAAGCACCAAATAAAGCTAATAGCTAGACATGCTATGAGTCAAATATCTTTAAAGTAATCAGACTATTTATTTATAGTATGTCATCTAAGCTGCAAAAGCAGATTTGTACTGAGTTATACTATATAGAGAAACATAATAATAATAATAATAATAATTTTAACGGTCTACCAGTCCTTGATATCAAGAAACCCCCTAAATCTAATATTTGCTGAAAAATATATCAAAGGCATCCATTATTTTCTGCAACAAAAAAATAAAGGTAAATATACATCTTAGCATGAGAGACATTAATGACATAAGTTTGCAAGAGTGTAGACGATCTCATTGTCAGGTGAGGTACGTTTCATTGTATGATAAGTTGCTCCACGGTCAGGTTGTGTCTGTCTCCGTTTCACTGGAGCGTGGGGAGGATAAAGATGACCAGAGCCAACAGGGGTGCACATGATGCACAAGCACCTGCTGAAGTCAGGCTCCCACCGTACTGATCCAGGAGCTGCAGGACCACACCGTTGGTCCAACCAAAGCCCAGCTGCAACACAGGAAGCAGCTGATTTGTTTTAAAAAGTATTTAGGCTTAATGCTGGCTTTATACTGTATAACCCTCATTCAACCAGCTGCAGGTTGCAAATTGCATGACATTTAATTTCCATGCAACTTGACACTTATGCGAAGTACCTATAAAATGATCAGTCACATGCTACTTGCTTTTTCTTCTGGCACTGGGTGACTTCTTTAATCATATTGGCTCTTCCAGAGAATTGTTACAATTGGTGTTATTGAGATCTAATTTAGTAAGAGTTCTTGAGAATGACTTACTATAACTTGAATATTTATTAATTTGCTTGAGGAAAAAACACAACCTAAAAGGGCTAAATGTCTGTTGGTGAAGGACTGGCTACTCAAAAGAGAGACAAATGGATCATGACAATAAAAGATAGTGAAAAGGTTTTTCACTGTGTATAGCCTACAACCAGTCTGAATGAGCATTGAAGCCACACTACCATCCAATAAACAGCAATAGACTGTAAATTATTTCGCTGAGTTTTCTAAAGAAGGAAACACAAATATATTTCCAGCAAATCTCTTAATTACAGCAATACAATGTGTCTGGTAAACGCTTTGTGCAGACAGAAAAAGTACTGGCACTAAAGTTGAAATCATGGTTAAAATCAGTTTCAATCAACTGAGACGTTAGCTGTTGCGTGAAACAATGTTGATTTCTCCAACTGTTGGAACTGTGTGTTGTTGCAGAGGGCTTTACACCATGCAACTCAATTTAAACTTTCACCTAAATGTGTGTGTTTCACTGTGTTCCACAGCCAATGTGTGTTCCAAACTCCAATTCAGTTTCTTGGTTAGTACTTTTAGACTATAATAATTTTTCTTTTATGTGTGTTAGGTGGTCAGTCCCAAGTCGAGCTAAACGTTTGGACATTAATGACATGGCCGTAAAAGGGGTTTAAATTATAATGTAAAGCTTATATATTTGACATTAAAGTGGTGTAGTCATGCTTATATTTGCTAATGCAATTCTCTTTTATTCTTGTTTGAATGAAAAGTCCCTCTAACGCCTCCAGCTTGTACAGAATGCACCAGGTAGGAAAATTACTCCACTTTTTTTCCGGCACCCCTTCACTGGTTACCTGCTGCTACTTCATGCCTGTGTGTGTTTTAGCGCACACGTGTGGGTGAGCAGGAAGAATAACAGAAGGGAAGGCGTGGGAGTGGGACAGAGTTGAAATTAAAGTAAAGGGGAAATGAGAACTGAAAGCCTGTCTAACAGATTTTCCAAGAAAGCTTTCCAAGACACATTACACATTAGTGTATTGTGATTACCCACTCAACGCATGAAAGGAAATACCTGAACTTCATATTCGCCTCCTCCTCCAGGTTTGACATCTCCATTCACATCATACTGCCAGAGGAGAGAGAAATGTGGGGCCAAAGGTTCAAAGAAATATCAAATCACCTCAATATTGAAACACAACACCTACCTTTTCAAACAGCTTCATATTTGATGTATGCCAGCCAGTTTGTCTTGATTCATCTTTGGGCCAAATCAAAGGCCACTTGTTGGGCCTTCTCTGAAGGCAGTTTAGATAAACCTAACATGCAAGATAGGCAATTATTACCAGTCATCAACAAACGAGATAGTTAGATAGAAAAGTAAAATAGAAAATAAACAGCACTGCTTATGGCAATGAATACATTTGCTAATCTGACATTTTAACTGAATTACTGGAGCCCTCACATTTACAAAAGGAATAGCGGAGCTTCTTACCAAAGATTTTAGAATTATAGAAAGATGGAGCATTGTAATGCATTTCAATGGAAGCAAAATTGGAACACTTCTGGTCTCTTAAGTAGGCGTGTCACCAACTGCATTGTTGATGTGGAGGCTGACGTCCGTTGTGCTGTCTGTTGGAACCTCTCTGGTGAATTACAATCACTGTGTTCTTACCTTCAATAAGCATGTGCTGTAGGGGAGGCCATGCGTTAGAGTAGTCCCACTGCTGCCCACTGTCTGTCAGTGAGGTTGGCACTCCATTGCTGAACTGCAGAGCTCCACTCTCCTGTGTAGACAGGTTCACACATGGACAAGCAAACGACAATGCGCATTTAACATTTGACAGAGCGTGTGCACCATCTACTGGCGGAATCGAGCACGTACTGTATGCGCACTTTGACCTCTTAAATAATTATTTATCAGATCAATGTGCACTATGATGTATTTTAAAAAGGTAAAAAACGGGATTTAAGGGAACTTAAAATTACATGTAAAAACAAAAGAGCATACATTATATGTATCTAGAATTGGACATACATTTACTAAATGAAGTCTTTCGGGACATGTGTTCAGTGTGGCACATCCATACATTGCATGTCCATGCCCAGAACCGTAGTAGTTACTAGATGTAGCATTGATGTAGATGAGCATTAAAATCAGTACACAGACTGGCATGCTGTGCCTCACCAGCACAAGTGTGAGGACAACAGCTTGATGCTGCACCAACCTGCAGGTATTGTAGTGCCCTCTCTGCCACAGAAGGCTGTGAATAGCAATCAGCCCAGATGGGCACCAGGTTGGAGGGGTAAAACCCAAATAGGTTGGATAGGTGGACTCACCATGCTGTAGTCAAACCAGGCACCTCACTCAGCATCCCACAACACCGCTTCAATGGCTTTCAGTCTGTGGTCAGCCGTCGTATCGTGCAACGGAATCGCCATCGCCTGTCAGCAAGCAGCACATCACCGTTACATAACAGCAGCTGGGAGCTCAAAACATATAGTTAGTGAGAATCAAGAGTGTGAAAAGAGTCTCGGGTCAAAAGGCTGCATCTCTGTTCTAGCCGCTCACCCAGTGTCCTGTGGAAGAAAGCGAGAGTCTTCTCATTGCGGCACAGCAGAGCGTTGAGGTCAACAGGCAGTATTTGACTGGTACGGGTGTCCTTAAGAGTGCCGTTCCTGAAGCCTTTGCTGTCCACATACCAGCGGGAGGAGAAGTCCCAACCTGACTGCTCCTGCCTTCAGATCAGACCAGAGTTGCTCTTTAGCCTCTGAGAATCACAAAACACAGCCTCCATTACACCAACACATCTTCACAGGTTCCTCATCTAGCATCTCACTCAACACTATAACACATTATTTTACTCTTTTTAATACATCATCAAAATCAACCTTCAAAGGTGTTTCGCTATCCTTTGATATTTGTCTGTAAAACATTTTAATCAAATATTTGATTTAATACCATGACTAGACAATTATATAGATAGATAATAGATATGTTCAACAATAATGCCATCATGTTAAGGACTGTTTAATTCCACACAAGGACAAGATTCCAGTGACAGTATACTATACCAGTCTGCACACTGAATAAAAGACACAATAGACAGCCAGGCAAAAGTCACAGCCACTAACGTTTGACAGGCCCTGAGCTAATTCTTCATGATCTGTGTAGGATTCAGGCCTAGAAGAGTACAGACACAATCTCAAAAACATACAGCTTGGATACAGGTTTTTCTAAAATGTGGTTTCAATATTTTGGTTAGGTATGTACCTGGGTAAGCCAACCTGCACATCATACCGGTTCAATACATGTTCTGTCCCTTTCAGGTCAACCTTGACTGAGCGGTTCTGCATCCAAAACAGATACTCTTTTTCCAGTGCTGGCAAAGCTGTTCTAAACCATTACAGAGAGAAATATCAGCCGCATGGCATCCATTTGGGACACTCTCCACAGGCAAAAAGTATCAAACACAGAAAACACATCTGCATGTGGGAAATAAGAGTGAGGTAAAGAGCACTGTTAAGTATTCCATTTACAGTATTGGCAAAAGCAGGCGAATGATAATGCGTTAAAAAGAGCCTCAAGCCTACATAGCACCTAAGGAATCTTTTATCCATGGTGGCTTGATAGTAGCTCTCTACCATTAGGGTGAGGAACGGGGGTTGACTGCGCCTCTCGTAGTAAATCCGCCCACCGTTTGGAACAAAGCCATATCTGTAAGAAAATGTGCAGGATCATTTCTAAAAAGACTAGAAAATTAACTTGCTAATTAATTTCACCTTATTCAGAATTTTTACCTGAGCACAGAATTGCACTGTGTTGAGCATTATAGGAGATAACAGGTGCTTTTTTTACACAAGGCTCACCTGTTGACCAGGTAGAGCATGTTCTGGACCATGCCCTTGGCTGTGTCTGTCATCTCTGACAGGAGGAGTCCATTGATGACCCAGTAGGAGTCCCTGTTGGACAGAGTGGATCACGTAGTCACCCAGACCTGTGAACTCTCCTGACTCTGACCCAGTGAGACTCTGTTCTAGCACTCACACAGACAGCTGGGACAGACAGCATCACTCACTCACCAGTAGTAGAGATCCCTGAAGCGGCCCCCGGGCACAATGACGGGATGTGGGGTATAGATGTGTGAGTAGAGCTCTGGGTGGTCTTTTACATCAGCATTAACCTGGAACAGTTCATTTGTCATTTAGATTTCACAAAACCCAGCATTCGTGGCTGCTTGCGTGTAAATGTCCCAATGTTGAAACATAAACATGAGTTTTATAGACCTATGGACATTATGAAGAAAATATTTTGTCAATAATGATTCCTTCACCTTCCTTCCAAGTTGCTTCCACAGATTATGCAATTTTTCAGCCCAGTTACGCAATTTAACATCTGCTATCTTTCCCAGGAACTTTGGCCTGCAAGTATAAGTACAGACAAAGTTTCCTATATCAGACACCGGTAACCATAGTATGTACTGTATTCTATGATGACCATCTGCAACAATACACATAGGTCTTACTTTTCACCCCAATCTGGTGGTGTCCATGGAACAAATACTTTTCCAGGTAGCTCAAAGTACATCTTAAGAAAGTCCTGCAGTGTCGAAGATGGAAGTGTTGCATTTTGTGATTCATTTGAAAGCTTTTTAAAAGCAGACAGAACAACATCTGCAAGAAAGGCATCCATGGAGAGGACATGACAGTTGTAGAATGCATTAACGTTATTTTATCTATTATAAGTGATTATTATAAACTACCCACGAGAAAGTAGTCCATATAACAACATCTGATGTTACCGGTCTTATGGTTGTGTTGGACTCAGATCTAAGCTTTAGGCCCCACATCAACAGGGTAGTGAGAACATCATTCTTTTATCATAGAAATATACGTAGCTACGATCAATTTGAAATCAAAAGATGGAGAAAAACATGAACAAAACAAGAACATATATCTCAGGTACTGGCTTTCCAGTAACATGGTCCTCCTCCTTACATACGGTATAAAGGCTATATATATGGGCTAGGACCAAGCTATATCGCTCAATCAATTTTCAATTGCCTACCCTCCAGAACACTAAGGTCATCTGACAGTGAAGTTTCTAGTTAGTGCAATAAGAAAATCGGTGATGCAGCCTTTACTAACTACGCCCCTAAACTATGGAATTCACTACCTATAGCTATCAGCAAATCTGGTTCAGTAAATATCTTCAAAATAAATGTAAATACTGATCTATTCAAATTAGCTTTTAACTAGCTTGTAACTGCACTGCTCTGCACTGCTAAACTGCTACAGAATATGGTGCACATGCAACGTGTCTGTTCTCTCTTAATCTGCTGTTATCTCATTTTATTTTATTTTATATGTCATGATTTCAGGATCAAATTATGTATTTGTATTATTTTAGCCATTCTTATACCCCTTATGTTGCTAATGGTAATACAATGATGTATATCTACAGACCAACGTTATACACCATCAAGGTAATAATATGATATATACCGTATCTACAGACCTGTTATACGCCATCAATGTAATACTATGATGTCTATCTACAGACCTATGTTCAGGTTAATAATATGATGTATATCTATAGACCCATTTTAAACCTGCTAGCTCTGTAAGGTGTCAGTAATTCCTACTACTGCAGTTATAAATAAGTTATAGTACATGCAGGGTCTGTATATCTGAGGCTATTCAGCACCCTCTTATGCGTACAAAGGGGTCTGGTAATTCCTTCACTGAGGTTACTGGGTACAAGGGGATTTAACCATCCATAAAAGACATGTACTGATAGGCCTAACTAATAGCTGCTGCTAGAATAAACATCTGGCACTTCCACTGGCTTAGAATGGTGCTATACGCATTGTACGATAACAGCTGGAATGATAAGGGATATGCAGATTCACTTCATTCCAGATAATCCTACTACTGAGGGTTAGTAGGTGAGGGAGGCTAGATCGCAACAACGATGTGAATGTTGCAAGTACTGCATGGTGCTGACATAGCAACAAAAATGAAGGAAAATTCCTTTATTTTTTTAACAATGTTATGCATTTGTTTTTTTATATTTATTTAATCTATGGATGGCACTATCCAATTTTTTCAGTACTGAGCCGATTCCAGTGGTAAATCAAGATGTTCCTCACTGTGACCGGGGAAGAAACTGGGAATCATGTTTTGTGTAAGGATCCATGAGGCTTGAACATTGCTTTCCTAACTCTCCAATACATAATGTAACATAGGCTATACAGTATATGAATATATATAAGGACATATTCCAATGTTGTCATTGATGTATGCATTAGTTTGAGTCGTTTGGTTTAAGTTAAGTTGTAAAGTAAATGACAGACAATCTCTATTTTAGGACTTAGATGCATTTAAGAAACCTGCTGTTGATAGTGTGGCCTGGGTAGGTTAGACATGGCTGATGCTTGACAGTAGACCTACGCATGTGAATTAATTTAATTGGATCAGGCCCATAGATCGGTTACAACTGTCACCGATACCGATCCAGCTATTTAAATCAGTATTGGACCAATTTCCGATCTCGGTATTGTATCGGTGCCATCTCTACTTTAGTCCGATTCCTTTAACCATTTTTATTAGTTTATTACTGTTTTTCTGTATTTGTTTATTATGGGAAACACAATTGTGCATGTATTCCCTCACTGTAAAGCAACTTGAGTTGCAATTATGTATGAAAAGTGCTATACAAATAAAGATTATTATTATTATTATTATTATTATTATTATTATTATTATTATTATTATGATGATGATGATGATGATATGTTGGTTCCAAAAAGGCGCATGTGAATTTTAAAATGTTTGTCCCTCCTGTAAAGTTGATGAAATGTCACATGCACCTCTGGTTGTCCCCCCTCGACCCTCTATAACTGCCTTCTTTAATACTACTACTAATAATAATAATAAATATTATTATTATTATTATTATTAAAATAAATAAATAAAAATAATAATAATATAATCAGAATAATGATAATAATAATACTAATAAATAAAAGTATAAAAAATAACATTAATATTAATAATAATAGGGTAATAATAATAATAATAATAATAGTAATCATTTACTTACCTGGGGTGGCTTTCAACTTCATGTCAACAAAGAATTTGTCATCATCATATAGTTTTGCTTTTTGGACTTGGTGCAATATATCGCCGAAACAATATATTTCACTGGAAAAACAAACATACTGCATATGATAACGGCTTGCACTGAAAACAATGCACTATATCAGGGGTTCCCAATCCTGGTCCTGGAGAGAATGAGAGAGAATGAATGGGCTTCTGCAGAGACTGAAAACGACCCATTCATTAGAATCAGGTGTGATGAAGCAGGGCAGTGGCTCTCCAGGACCAGGATTGGGCACCCCTGCCATAAATTGACAGTGTAATGTGATCGTACGCTTGTAGAATCTGAGATTGTACATTGTTTTTCTCAATCACTTAAAACAATTCCTGAAACACTTCTCAAAACTGTAGCACAAATCCCACATAACATGACCTCATCTCCTACAAAGAAGTTAACACAAATGACAAATGTAATTGACACAAAACTCTATTCACCCTAATCACAATAGAACATAGCATTTCTCATTTGATTGCCATCACTCCCATATCTAGTAGACTTGTTCATTGTGCATATCCTTACATGCAAAATAGTACAAACATCAACCAACAATACACTCGGGATCTCCTTAGAAATAGGTCTACATGGCTCCCATGCTATCCGCCAGCCTCTCTCTAATTGAGGAATTACTGTATTTTCAGCATTGAGATGTATACTTTTATTCTTGATAAGATAAATCGTTTTTCTTAACATTTTAGGTAATTCTTTTTTTTTTTTTGTATGGAAAAGGAAAATATTCATGTTGATAGACAGTTGGGGCCCCACAAGGAAGAACTAGTGAATGGGCAGTAAAAATCTAGAGGAAATGTCTTGACTTATATTGGGTATTTATTTTTATTTTTTACACATTACAGATTGACCACCTCCAAATTACATTGTTTTGCATGCTGTAAATGTTTGCATTTGTTCTGACTTTACACTCACAAAATTGTTTCATTTTGAAACAAGTTAAACATTTTGGGATCTTAGGGACATTTGCAGGAGAAACATTATTGTTGAACATGCTTTTACTGTTGTGGGGTTTGTGTTAACAGATTTGAGGATGTGTTTCAGAAATTGTGTTTAATTTAAGAGACTGAGTAAAACTAATATACTTTTATGTCAAATTCAGCAATCTCCTCAAGGTCTGCTAGCTGTCCGTTCTGTGTGCACTGAAAATATAATATGGTATTTCTACACAGCCACTATCGCATCACACAACACTATCCCAGCCTTGTGTCCAATTTCGGGGCAGAGCTTTCTGAGAAAGAGCACAATGGCAGCGAAGGGAGGGTGTTTTTCTTTTGATCCAAGTTTAACTATGAATAATATTTTTAAATCATTGCTGACACCACCTTTAAGATAGACTAGGACTAGCATTACACACAATTAATTATTCTCCCAATTAGATTTTTATCCAACAAGCAATTTATCAAACATCATGTTTTAGGTTCCTGCCATGCATACAAGTCAAAAGTACAAGCAAAATAAACAAAACCAGACTTTATTGGAGTCATTAAGTTTATCTTTAGCAATAAAATGCATATTTGGTCAAAGGTCCTTTACTTTATTTTCTTTAAGTAGGCGTAGGCTACAGCCTCCATAGAAACCTGTGACTTTGCACCAGCAAATATGTCATAATTATAAAGCACTACAACTGTAGGTCTACCATAGTATTTGTTTAGTGTTTGTGTGAGCTGCTGCTGCCTGTATTCCAATGAACAATTATAATCTTTAGCCTAAATCATAATTGTCTTAAAATAGCCTATTTAAGCCTAGACATGTAAACCAACTGTAAAACTATACTACATTATGGATCGTGTGTTTAATCTTGATAGTGGCTTTTTATGATATCAGTGTGGAAATTATAAGATGTTTTCTCAATTAACAATCACAGGCTATCTATCGCATAATAATAATTAATACGGTTTTCAAAGTAAAATAGGATCTGAGCTGATCCAACATCATAGATCATAAGAGATGCATAAGAAACTCGATAAAGTTAATTAACCTAGATTAGTTTATTTCTAGTAATTTTCAAAATGATTCATTAAAGCAGTAATAAAAATGCGGTATATTTCGGTATAGTCCAGCAGCACTATTTAGCCGAAATAGTACACCTTGAAGAATTTCATTCATCTTACCTGTAACACGGAGGTGGAAGAGCACAGTTTATGTAAGTAAAAATAACTATTAAATAGCATAAATGTGTTAAATGGTCCATATCAACATGTAGGCCTGGCCTATAGGCAATATCTGACGTTGGGCAGCAAAGTTACATTACATACAAGCAGAGGCACCAGAATACGACAGGCAATCCAAGGCTGCGCCCCCGAGCTGGGAAGGGGGCCCCGACGGCCGCTGAAAAGTGGTCCACAACAACGACATGAGCTGCACTGCGCACCCTTTGATAAGATGCAATGCGCAGAAGCCTGCTGCAACGACATTCAAAATTCCCCTTAGCGGGGCCCTCGCCAAATTATGGGCACACGTACACTAAATTGTAAAACTTTTTTTTTTTATAGATTAAAAAAAAATATATATATATATATACTTCCACACCAGCATGTTTCTTTTTACAAGTTTGTCCACACGGAAGCGCAAAATACGGTGTAAACCTGGAAGCTGGCGATATAACCTTTAAAGCCGTTTTGGCCAATCAGAAGCTTGACTAATGGTTCTGAAATGTTGTCAGTGACCTCATAGTCCACTCTGAACCTCTGCTCGTCATGATAGTTGGATAGTAACTGTATGTAAACATTTAAAAAGTCCCGTTAGCAAGGTTAAGACCAACACAGTTTTGCCTACGTCCTCCATTCTCAAACATCGTGCATGTAAATCAAAGAGTTTACATTTATAGCAAGATTGAGCATTATAGTGCATTTCAATGGAAGCAAAAACGCAACGCTTCTGGTCTGATAAAAGTCACGTCCCTCCTTTCAAAAATCGAATATG
>JAODTR010070881.1:0-15766 GCA_025399935.1 Amblyopsis rosae | reverse complement strand
AGTCTGGCCCCTCCCCTGAGACCACTTTGCCTTGGGAGACCCTACCAGGAGCACAAGGCTCCAGACAACACAGCCCTTAGGTTCATGGGGGCACCCAAACCTCTCCACCACGATAAGGTGATGGTTCCCGGAGAGGAAATAAAATACCAAATACCCTAATTGTAAATACAGCAGCCATGCAATTGATCAAAATAAACTACTGTAATTTTTAAATACCAAAATAATACTTTGGACGGAGGATGAAATCACCTCAATCATACCTATCAGTCAACATTTTATTTAGCCTAACCCTTCACCTGCAAACTGACTCATGGTAGTTACTGTAAGAGGTATAGTCATCTTGTTGATGTTTGAGCTTGATTTAAAACATAAACACCTCTGCCTTCAATGCCATAGGGTGGGGGTGCTCCATCAGAAGCAGCGCCCCACATATCATACACACATTGTGAAGGCTAGGATATTGTGTGCGGTCTGCACCACTGATTATGTTACTATTTACAAAGCCATCACTGTAGAAACACTGGATTATTTTAATAGAATGCACATGGAATGGGCGGGTAGCAAAACATGAGTAAATATTTAGAGAATTTGACAACAGTGTATTAGCTTAATATATAAACAAAGTAACTTTAAGAGAGAGCTAAGGCAATCAGCCAAGCAAACAAAAAGGAATTGAGGAGGGGCTTCCATGCCATAATCATATTTTCTTTCAGTTTTGTTGTCCATTTTGTCCCACTGACTATACCTTTAGTGGACAATGTTTGAGAGCACACAACAGCTTTTCATTGCTTAACAAATCTGACATACAGTATGTAACTAGGTCAGGTAAGCGATTGTAGTACACATTTTGTAATATTCAGCGAACATCTCTTCACAATCTGCCAATTGTCCATTCTGTGGGTGTGCGGTGAAAAGGAATCCTGTGTTTCAACATCCACCTGACTATTGCGCTAAGGTAAATATTCACTGAGATTATAGTCTGGAAACGGATCACTTTAGCGGTCACACAGCCACCCTGGATGAAGACCAATCAGTGACCAGTGGGGTAGCTAAATCCAATGACATTCAAGCTACAGTATATACTTTGAAGTCATGCATTCAAAATTAAGGTAGAGCTACCGGTATATGAAACGATAAACAGTTGTACCAACACTGATTGGTTATCCAATAGTTTCAAAATTAACCAGAGGTCTATGCCATGTACGTAGGATGCGGTGACTGCAACCATTCGTGACTTTTGGGTCTAGTTACAATAGGCAGCCAATTGTTTATATTTTAAAGTACAAACTACAAAATACAAAACACTAAAGTATTTTTATACAAAATTTAAAGCCATTTTAGCTAATACAAATGATACAATTGTATTTTGTATTTCAAATACATACTGTATTTCAAATACATGTATCATAAATACTGTTATGTATTTATAAATATTCTTATTTTAAATAGGATAATAATAGGATTTAAATAGGATAATAATGTTAGAGGAATCCTATGGGAATAAAATCCTTCGGTTTTGTATAATAACTCATCATTGTCATCTCATATTAGCCTTAAAGGGGAATTTTGAAAGATTACACACAGACGCACACGCGCACGTACGCACCATAGAATGGCAATGCCAATATATGGCACACACACACACATATTGTGTGTATGCATACGCAGGTATGCATATACACCAGTCCTTCCATATTTATATGGCCAGTGACCCATTGGCCTGTGGGCAAACAGGTAAAAAGCCATGTCTTGAAAAGGACATTATACCAAATAAAGTTAACCCCATCTAAATAGATAAAGGTTAAATAAAATAACAGAAATGCTCTCAAGATACAGCAGAGGCTGAGTGGACGGCAACATGTTGCACTGTTTAGTTTCTGCTGTACTGCGTTAGCTGTAATTGGGCATGCGGTCTGCAGAACAGGTGATTTGCAGATAAGTGGGCCTGCATGGAGCCTGGTCCAAGCTAATTCTCAGGCCCTAACGTCAGCAGTTTCTCTTTGATTTCAGAGATGAGTGTTGTGTAGGACAGGCAAGCATATGGCTACAGTATAGCTCATATAGAACCGACTTAAAACAATACCGGTACGATACTTTTAGTCAGTTATGACTGTGGGAGTGAAATCAGAAAATGTAAGCATTCAATACACCATAGCATGGTAGTTTAAGCAGTTAGGACAACCCCCCAATTGCCTTTTTAATCTCCCCACTGTTCCTGTCCTATTCTTCAAAGCCTCCCTGGAGATATATTATATATTCAGTTGATTGAACATTTCACTGTACAGTGCTATCAGTTCAGTAAATATGGCCATGAGCAGGACTACTTGTTTCAACCGTTTAGAAACTCTATTAGTCTGTCTTTAATCTATACTGTAATTGGATGTAGACTGCACTGAGGGATTTAATGCTTTTCTTCTTAGATTTTAATTTAAAGACTTTGTGTCACACCTTTGACTTTGTCTTTGCCAGCTTCTTGTCCTCATTATAGTCTAAGACAGCTATAATCTACCAAGCTGTGCTTTTGTTCCTTAATGTATTCAACTGTTTCTGAAGGTAATCTTTATTTTCTAAAGGCAAGTTAGCCATTTAAATGAGTCAGTTAGCTTGGAAGGAAAGAGCACAGAATGGAAGGTCCTTGAATGTCACAGCCTTGGATAAGTTGTGTTTCTGAATAACAGGTCTTGTGAAAAGTAGTATGTGTTACAGAAAGTGTCTCAATGCCACTTTCGATGAAGAGCATTTTTCAGCACCAATAATATTGCCACTACTGCCAGAAAGAGGTTTAAAGACACAATTAAATACATACACATCATCACAGCAGTATGCTGGTCTGTTACTTTGTCATTTACAATTTATGCAGCAGACACTTTTCCACTTTTCAAAAGCAACTTGAGTACGTACAATTATAAATATGCAGGGGTTAAACAAGGATGAGTCTACAGCTATTGCGGGCATCAAACCTACAGTATGACTACTAATCAATCCTGCCCTATCTGTGTGCCTATCTGCCCCATAGAGCTATCAACAACCAAGCACGTAGCATATCTTTAGCAATAATTCTTAAACCCTCTCTAAATTCTCATGAATAGTAAACAATCCCTCCATCTCTCTCTTTTCATAGACCTTAACTTCATGGGTTATTTTTCTCAAGTGATATCTTAGTTAAAGATGGAGTTGTCCTCAAGCTGGACTGCTGAAAACAGTGCTCAACAAATATCAGTATTCATTTATGATAAGTAAATGTAAATTTGTGGATGACATGAATAGATTAATCTCATTACCAGTTTAGCTTCCTAGTTGCACAATTATTCAGTTAAACAAAACAATTTGAAGCCCAGTGCTTTTGAGATCTTCAATATTGAATGTGGAATATATTTCTTTAGGATAATATAAAATACACACTAGATTCAACCTCTGATTAAGGAACATTGAGGATTTTTGTAGTAGCTAAATCTGAAAAGAGCAACCACCAGAGAGTTTTGACTGGAGATGCATTATTCAGCTTTATCCCAAGGACAGCGTTGTATGTTGTATCAGTAAAGTGCAGGTTTGTGTACAGTATGCTGCATCAGTATTCAACATGAAACTGCTGTACAGGAGAAAACAGAGCACACCAAACTGACTGGTGAAAAAAGGAAAATACTTAATCTCTTCAGCCAGTTTTCAGATTCTTTTTTCTTTCCACCTGGACTCTGTGTCTGTCTCCATATCTATATTTTCCCCCTTTTCTCTGCGGCACCTTAATACATGCACATATATCTGTTAACACCTCACGTTATGAAATGAGATAAGGCCCCATTCTCTCCCTCTATCCCTCTCTCCCCCCCTCTCTCGCTCTCTCCCCCCCCCCCCTCTCTCTCTCTCTCTCTCTCTCTCTCTCTCTCTCTTCCTCTCTCTGTCTGTCTTTAGCCCTGACCCCACTCTAACCTGGCGTTGCGTGTGGCTGGTGAGAGCAGGTGTTCTGACCTGACACTGGGCTTGTTGTGCACGTTCATGCGCAGGTGCAGGAGGCCCTGTGGAAGTCTCTTGGGTCAGGCTGTGCTGCCGGTGGAGTGCGGCGCTCCTGCCAATATGCTCATTCTGCATGCAGACCCACAGCTCACCTCACACACGGGGAAGAGATGGAGGTGTTAGCCGGGGGTTGGGGTTGCCGGAGTCCAAATCCAACTCTAGCTCACCGTTCAACCCACCATCCCCAACTGTCCTCCTGCCCTTTCCCTTGCTCAAAAGCTCTCTCTCTCTCTCTCTCTCTCTCTCTCTCTCTCTCTCGCACCTCTGACTCGATGTCTACATAAAGTACACACATACTGTGGGTAGAACAAGGGCCCTGGGCTAAGACCTAAAATACGAGCTGTAACACGCCTTTACATGAGTACTGCACTCGACCACATACACAAGCACACAAAAACACAAGAGTTATCACGCTTAGATTCCCAGAGCTGCTGAACAGTAAGCTTGGCCGAACACTGATGTTAGGGGGTACGTAATTCTATTGTGTGTGTGTGTGTGTGTGTGTGTGTGTGTGTGAGAGAGGTTATTGACCTAATTGTTTCTCCGCCCCATATGCACCCAAATGGACAGAACCACGGCAATGGGGCGTGCCCGAGTAAAGTGCCAATGACAGCGGCCCACAGATGGTCGAGATCCCATTTTAAAGGAGAGACTTCTGAAAAGACGGGTGTGGTTGTAAAAGGATGAAGCGGTGGAGCAGGCAGCGTGGGTGGAGCTCTTCTGCCATATCCTCTTAAGTCAGAGGTCTTGAAAATTTTTAAGGCCAAGGCACAGGGACCCCTGTCACATATGGTATAAAATATGTTGTTGACCGGCCAACAATAATGTGTAAGGCGACCTGCATACCATGTATATAAGTAAGCCACTAACTAGGGGTGCACGATATTGATAAAATGTGATATTGCAATATCGATATCAATTTAGATATTTTTAACATAAGTAGAAACACAAACATATCATATAACATATCAAAATAACTAACTTTCATATTGCACTGGCACAACAACAGTAATTCCAAGCTACCAAGAAGGCATTCTTTTTGCCCACTAATGATTCCTCTTCGATCTCCATTATGCCATTAGCTTCCTCAGCCACACATCTTACTTTTCTGTCTAAATCAAACACAACTAAGCCAAACAGCCCACGGACGCATCTCCACAAAATACACATTATTATCTTAATAAACTATATTTTATTTTCTATATAAAATATTGCACTTCCTGCAACATTTTTGATATGACGTTGCACAACGTGATATTGCGATAACGATACGGAGTTGATATATTTTGCACCCCTATCACTAGCTAAGCCATTCAAATAATAATTGACAGATTTATATATTTATACCACAGGTTGTATTTATGTTAATGTTTATTTTCTGACATTTATATTTTTGGAAGAAAATAAGTTTAGGATCAAATCATTTGGAGAACCCCCTGCACTGCCCATGAGGATTCCCTAGGGGTCCAGAACCCCCTGTTGAAGACCTCCTTAAGTTGTTTTTAACTTTATGCTATTCCTCCTTGTAAGTTAATTAACATTTAGTTGCCCTGGTTGTAAGGGTGAAATAGAGCGCCTAATGCTCCAGCGCTCCTCTTTGCTTATCAGGCCTGGTATAACTATGTCCATTGTATTTTTGATTTATTATTGTATGCCTGTAGTTTTTAACGTCCTCTTCATTGTCTCCCGGTGCTGTGACGCCTCTGGTAGCTTCCACACTGCCTTGTGGTGATTCTGCATTGAAGTGTTTGTACTGTAGTGACTTGCCTTCACATGTTGGGAATTGTTTTACTTTGTAGCATACTCTCTTTATACCCCTGCTTGTGGCTGATCTAACCCTAACCCTAATTGGTTGTTGTGATTCTCTGCATGGAATGTTTATTAACTCTAAAGTATGACGTTCTACCAGAGGGGTCTTAGAGACGGGTAGTGCAGTATTGTTATTAGAGACATATATATTTTGTGTTAAGGGGATAATTGTGTAAAGTTTTCTTGTATTGTTTATTGTTTATATTTTCATACTCTCATGGCTACTGTGTGGTAATAGTTAAGTTCTTCCAAACTCTAGGAATGCAGTACAACCTGCTACATGCACCTTTCACCCTGGAGATGTTCTCTCCCCTAAATCTTTCTCCTTTCTATCTATCTACCTCACTGGCTCTTTCTCTCTCTCTTTGTTTCTCTCTTTCTTTCATCCAGATTCTGCCCCTCTCTCAAAGGCAATGGATTCTTGATAATGGATCAAGGTAGTTGTAATGAGTCATCTGCGGCTATTGATGGGTTTCATTTTCATGATGATAATTCGTTTTTATTGATATTTATTGATATCTCAATAGATCATCTCAGGGGTGCCTTGAAGGGGTCTGAAACCTCATTATGAAGAGTATGATTCTGTGGAGAACCACATCATAACCTCCTTTTGGTGACAAGCAGCACAGACATTTAAGATCTGCTTCTGATTCAAATCATTCACAATTAATTCATAGTATTTGCAACATTTGGCTAAGTTATGATGTTAATAGCAGGAAATAAATTAAAGTGACCACCGTCAGCATGGCGTCAGGTTTTTGCTGGAGCAGCAAAAGTACTCTGTTTTCCGTAATTGATGAAGCAAGAGTGTGCAGTGTTTTATATCCTGGCTAATTTTCGAGTTGGTTCAAGAGTTTCTACTTAGGCCAAATCCATTCAGAGAGGGGAAACAGTCGCCCTACGAGAAACAGAAACCAAGAGAGAGATAATGAGAGCACGAAAGAAATGAGGATGTGGAACGGAATGTAATGTGGACCTATTAAATGAATACGCACAAAATCTATAAATATTTCACCACAATTTACTTGCTCTGAATACGAATATGTTGATAGACGTATGCTGGTCTCCCATTCCTCGGCCTGCTTTTAAATATGCGCTGTTGTATGGAAATCGGCCTTCAACTGCTTCCCTGGTGATTACACCACATGCAGCAGTCCTGCTGGAATATGCACTATATGTATAGCCTGAATGTAAAACTGTAAATGTAAATAGAAATAGAGCTTTATATGTCAATCACAAGGTTCTGTACTTTTCGATAAATTAACATAAATTACTGGTTTGCTTTATTTGTGGAAACGGCTTGATGGGTCCCCTGCTTCAGATTCAAATATTCCTTATTTTCGAGAGTCCTGTAATCCAACAATCCAGCCTTACCATTTCATATCTCCACAGGCAGCGGGAATAATGAATCTTTTGCTATGTGAACGTCATAAACATATAAACGCACCGGGCCGGGAGGTGCAAGAGTAATGGGAGTTAGTCTAAACAGTCTGTCATCATCTATGCTTTTAAAGTGGACTCTTTACTCGGGCTCCTGCCAAGTATATTGGTAGCATTATAGCATATCGGCCCTCCATTTATCAATAAAAAAAACCCATGTGTCACGCCAGCAAACACACTGCCAGCATTTGCATTAAAGATAACCAGACCTGTCGTGTGAATTTTACACCCCTTCTCCTGAGTAGGTTTGTGCTGTCCCGCTCTCTCGCTCTCTGCTTTGGTTAAGGAGGTGAACGCTTCTCTCTTGTGGTGGTGCATCATGGACATTGCAGTTTTATTGCACTACTACCATTTATAGCCGACTACTACCCAGCGATATGCAGAAATACATCAATATGTATTTTAAAATAAAATACCAAATACCCTAATTGTAAGTGTATCAAAATAAACTACAAAATACAGCAGCCACGCAATGTATCAAAATAAACTACTGTATTTTTGTATTTAAAAAATCATACCAATCAATACCACATACCAATCAATCTGCATTTCATCTAGCCTGACCCTTCACCTGCACTGACTCATGGTTACTGTAATTAAAGGTATAGTCATTCTGGAGAAAAAACACCTCTGCCTTCAATGGGGTGCTCCCTCAGAAGCAGCGCCCCACATAAAACACATTGTGAAGGCTAGGATATTGTTGTGTGCGGTCTGCACCACTTTGATTATGTTACTATTTACAGAGCCAACACTGTAGAAACACTGGATTATTTTAATAGCATGCACATGGAATGGGCAAACCGTGAGTAAATGTTTTTGTGAATTTGACAAAAGTGGATTATCTTAATAAATAAACAAAGTAACTTTGAGAGAGCTAAGGCAATCAGCCAAGCAAACAAGACACTATAGAGACACAGTAGTGTCTCTATAGTGTCTCAAATCTGACATACAGTATGTAACCATGTCAGTTAAGCGATTGTAAGCTAATACACATTTTGACAAATTATCTCCTCACAGTCGCCAATTGTCTGCTCTGTGTGTGCGCTGAAATTAAATCCCATGTTTCCACATCCACCTGACTTATTACTAATTACTCTAAGACAAATTTAGCTGAGAGTCTGGAAACCGTTATCACTTTAGTGTTCACAAAGCCACCCTGGATGCTGGACCAATCAGACCAGTGGGGTTACTAAATGCAATGACGTTATAGTAGCTATGCATTGAAGTAAAGCGTCAGAAATGGTGGTAGAGCTAGATGAGGTGATACAAACCGTTTTAGCAATGCTGAAAGGTTCAAGGCTAAATACATGGTTTTAAATTTAACCAGAAGTCCAGGCCCAGTAGGATTCGGTGACTGCAAACTTTCCCCATGGAGTCCAGACCCTATTAAATAAGTGACTTTTGGTCTGGTTACAACAGGCTACCAATTAGAGGCTGCACCGAGTAGACAGAAATTATTTTATAGTATTTTTAAACTACAAATGACAAAGCACTCAAGAATGTTGATGCAACATATAAAGCCATTTTAACAACCCTATCAAATACAAATGACAAAATACTGTTTTGTATTTCAAATATTTATTTCAATTACATGTATCATAAATACTGCCCATCCCTGCTCCTACCTACTACTACTACTTCTATTACTACTGTATAATGTACTACTGATGCGTCTGCTGTAGAAAGTCATCATAGCCATAATTAGCTATTCCGTTCTATTCTATGCTATTACATTTTTATTATATATATATATATATATATATATTTTTTTTTTTTTTTACTTTTCCTACTTGTGGCATTGCTCTTGTGCAAACAGGCACCAATTTCCACTGCTGAATATCTGGCTGGGGATCTGGATTCATATTGCCTGCATTATGCCCCCTTTGCCTTTTGCAAGAGTAATGTGTTTGCAAAAAGCCTTAACAAAATTTAGCTCCTGATTCGATTGACAAACCTCTTCTGAGAACAGTGAGAACATATAAAAAATGCACTGTTGACAGTCCAATCCAGGGAGAGTAGAAAACAGCTTCAGTACTGACTGCAATATAATCCTTATATGCCTTGCCTTGCCTCAATCCGGCACTGGCTATTGTGTGTGTGCTTTCCATAGCATGGCTATGGCTGTGTGCAATAAAGGCCAACAGCTGTAAGGGAGACAGAGATCCCATCGCCAAATCCAATAAGAACAGGAGAATTGCATTACAGATGTTCAGCCTGGATATGACGGCTCCATCAATAACCACCCCACATGAGAGGCAGAGGGGTGACGTTGACACAGACTCGTTCACCATGGCAGAATATGTATCGGATTGGTTGATAGCTCCACTAGCTTGAGTCCTCGTTTGCATTCTCTGTCTCTCTCTCTCTCTCTCTCTCTCTCTCTCTCTCTGTCTCTCTCTCTCTTATTCACATTCACTCATCCGCTCGACAACAGAAATGTCCATTCGTTCTTCATTGGAGCAAGGAATTACATCTTACGTGACCTGGGTCAATAGTGCTGTCCACTCCAGATATGAAGCTGCTTGCTGAGAATGCTCTTGTTTTGATGTTCAATTAGTTATTTGTTCTCTCAGTTCCCCATGCATATCTCTTTATGTCCTTCTCTCTGTCTCTATCATCCGTTTTCCTCCACTGAAATCCATTTTCATTCAAGTTTAACAGTGTTTCAGAAGTTGCCCCATATCTGAATTTGTAGCAGCTCAAAAGAGCAGTATACAAACAATTCAAAAACAGTGACATCATTAAAAAATGGGTCCCTTGTTTAATTTAATGTATGATAAAGGCATAGGCCTTTGCATACCTTATTATAAGCAACACATCGCTCAAGACATTCATTAATATTATTAATAATATTTAAATTCAGTTGAAGTTAATACAGTGTTTCATGAAATAATCAAACTCAAATCAAAACACCAGCATGTTTCATGAAACACATTTGACAGGTCTGGTGACAGTATCAGTTTAAGTCTGTATCAGTTCAGGGAGCTGGTTCCTATTACTGAAAGATTTTTACTGTCCCAGTTGACAGTTTAACTTTAATATGTTTAATAACTTTAATAAGGCTGTTTCTGAAATGTCCTCTTCAATCTACTCTCATTGAAATGGATACGCCATTTCTAAAGCATATTTAGACATGCCGTTATTATGAAACCTTTTGATTAGAAGCAATCATTATCTGAGATGTCACCTTGGACGTCCACTGTTCTTTAAGATTTACTGTCTAGAACATTTATAATGAATGATAATTCTTGAAAGCAGATCTCATCATTTCTAATTTTGGCAGCCCTTGATAAATATGCAGGACGGTGTTATTGAAATTATTTGTCTATACATTTAGTGACTGTATGATCAGTGCTTCCTCATGATTCACAAGATAATGGAATACCATTAAATCATGACTTTAAAACCATGATAAAGATACTGTAGGTGAACATTTAAATCACTTGTCCATAGTAATTAGAACTACATGACAGAACATATTGTAGTCATTGCTGGTGGGACTAACAGAAGGTTCTGAATATCTTTTAATGTGTTTAAATGTATTGCATGACATGTTTTCTCTTATATCATTCTTTATATAAGTATACATGTTCTTTATACAACATATATTCTCTATATTTTAGTTTTCTACAATAATTAAGGGGAAATAATTAGTCTAGCACATCGTCTTATCTACTATAAAGCTGAAAAAACCTTCACCAAGAATATGAAGGAAAATAAACTGTATTCACACTTCTTGGAAAAGGCTACCAGAGAGCAGAGGGTTGGGGAAGTGGCAGTCAAAAGATATTAAAGGATAACACTTAAAAAAACATATATCTGACGCGAAAATGATCACATACACAAATTTCAAGAAATATGTGGTTATGTCATATACAGTATGGCCTGTTGCGCTCCTATAATCGACATGATTGACAATATTTAGCACCTAGACTACATTCTGAGGTTCCACTTTTTCAGTATTCCAAATTACGTGTTTTTCTGTAAACACAATCTGCAAATGTATTGTATTTCACAAGCATATGGTTTGTTCCATATTATGAAAAAATTAGTTCTATCAATATTTAAAATATTATTTATAACAACAGTACATCTCCATCTATTTGCCTACCATGTTCTAACTTACTCATTACACCTGTATACATAATTGAATATGGTAATATACCAATGATGTGAAGCTGCACATAGTAAAGACAAAAAACGACAGATGTTTTGTCGTGCATTTCATGTTCGACTAACCCTATAATAACCAACAGGAACTGTTTGAAGAATTAAAACCGGTTTGTGAGTCTGAGTGAGTGTGGGTTTGTGCGTGCGTGTGCGCGCGCGCGCCCGCACAATGGAATGATGGGACGGCAGTGGGAGCCGTCTGTGATTGGAGCGTTCCTAGCCTCAACAAACCTTTCTTCTCTCCGCGCCATGTGCAGAGAGTTGATAAGACACATCATCCCACAGACTCATTAATCAAGTGTGAAATGTACAGCTACCTGCCACTTTCTTAGTCCCGAGCTCCCCCAAAGCCCCTCCCTGCCTCTCCCTCCCCTGCACTTTCCTCTTCTACGCTTCCATAAAGCAGAGAAACAAACTGGACTCCACAAGGATGCCCCGTTGAAAGAAACTGCACCACAAGCAATTTCCCTTATTTGACACTTAAAATTCCCTCCAGTCCAGAATATATCCCATATAGTGTGCATTCAAGGGCTGCGCGCACGTGCACACAGACGTCTGATGCCTTACCCATCTTTTTTTTCCGGTATTGCGCGCGTGCACAGATCATCACAGCTGTGCATTGCACATTTTCCTTCTCTAATCCTCAAACATCTCCATGCTTTTCTTCTCTTCTGCACTGATCCATTTACCTTGATGCAATGCTGCCTCACCACTGCTGCTTCTGTATGCTGCCACAACATCCATTTTGGAATATTGTTGATTGTCACATGGGGGAGTGGATGTTCTCTTGCATATACATTCTTCGATAACCGTAGAAGAAATGCTGACCTGGGTTTATCGCTTCCCTAAAGCAGGCCGAGGAGAAGGAGAGCTAATGGGAGTGGGTGGGGTGGGCGTTGAATATGGATCAATTTATTTGCATTTCATTCACGTCAGAACTGTTAATTTATCTGACAGTTTGATCGCCTTTATAGGCGGCGGGCTTTGTAATCATTCACTGTATACGTCACAGTGTTTTCTGAAAAGTCAGCAACAAACTGACCAAATCAAAGTTTGATTAATTGGACAAAAAGTAGACAGCATTGCTGGTGACAGCTGGGTAAACAGGAACTGTAGGCCGAGAATGCTTTCAGCCGTAAAGGCTTTGATTGAACAGACTGTAAAATCTGAACAGCAGTGCAGAGGTTCACTGGCGTGCAGTACAGTGTGTATGTGTAGCTGAGCATATTTCCAGCAGATAAATAATTAGGTGATTGCACATGTTCATTCATTGTCCATTGTGGGGTAAAGACAAGTGGGAAAAACTCCCTGCAGCTCTATAAGGCTGTTTAGCTCTATAAGGCTTCAGGAGAGAGCACAGAAAATAATACAGTCTTGTCAAAAGTTTTGAACACTCAAAAGGAAAGGCAGCATCAGTGACCTCTTGAAGAAATGACCCAGAAACATTGCTAGATTCTTTTAATGTGTCTAGGTACCAATCCTCATGCCTTTTACAGTTATACTGTTGTGGAGTCCACTGCTCTAAAGTGCAGTACCGGTTGACTAATTGACAGCAGCGGAGCTTAAGATCTAAGGTGTCAAATCAGCCAAAAAGGATCACGTTAATCTTATTGACAATATATTCGTGAGTGGATATAATTTATTATTAACTTAACATAGTGTCAATAAACAACTATGCCCTCTAAATGATATAGGTATTTGTATCTGCAAAAAAGATTATAGTTTTTTTGCTAACGGACCGATTCGTATGTGCATAGACAGACATATTTTTCTTCCATACTTATGTGATTAGTAATTCAGTGCATATGGAAACAGCAAGTGGAGATCTACATTATAAAATGAGAGGACAGTAACACTGCGTAGCTGTTTAATGGATGTTAGTGGGCTAATTTTCCACAGCACACTAAAATGACCAATATATTCAGTAACATCAGTTTTTTTCCAAATAGGTTTGGCAGGCTGAAATGGCCGGTCGTGTGCCAAAAGACCATCAATTTTATGATGCCGATGAAAATACTGTCAAAGCAAAATGGTTTTGTTTGACGGCTAAAATGATAACAGCCAAAACAACAAAATAATGTGTTTCTGTTTTGAGTTCGGAACCCAAGAAATATAATGAAGTGGCTGGTTTTATATTTCAGACCCTCAGACCAGAATGACTACTTTAACAAACAATTCACCAATTTGGAGAGTGACTAATCAGCTAAATGAGAGACCAGGCCACACTGTGTATACAATCATAGCTACATGCATGCAACATGTGAGGCGTAAATTTAGATTTGAAAGTGACAGACAGTAAACCTTCTCCTTAATCTGCCAGTAACACAAGGCCATACTGTGGTTCGGTGGCATACATTTTTACGGCATGGCGCTGTAATTTATGTGCTGCCCAAAGGCGTAAACACTTTGGTAGATATATTGATAGTGTGGTAACTGGGTGGTAACAGGCAACATTCATGTAAAAAAAGAAAAACCTTAGGATGCACAAATGTTCCAAGGAAAATTAAACCTTTCATTTTCAAACATTTCCAGCAGGAGTCATGAATTATCTGCCCGCTGTGAAAAAGAGTGAGTGTTGGAAAGAAGAGGCGGTAAATCATGGATTGTATCATTTCTGTGTGATATATTGTCATGGTTAAAATGTTCTATGGAAAAAGGACAAGGTATATGCAGTAGGTCAGCTTTCATAGCGCTCTAGAGAGGATCTCTGTTAATTACACTACAATGCTTTCTCAGCTCTCTGAGCAGCGGACCAATGGAAGCCACTGGTGCTATGCATCAAACTGTGAGAGAGGCAAGCGCACACAGATGATTGAATGAGGCGTGCTTAGAGAAAATGTCAGTAAACTGCATGTACAGAAAATATTGTTACATTATGCATTATATACACTTATACACAATACACGGACCATTCATGCCACGTATGAACATACTTGACAGGAAAAACGCTTTCTGACCCCGGTACAGTATTTGAACCTGATAATGTTCTGTGGTTCCATGTGTGAAATATGATACTCACACACAGGTTATGGCTTTCCAAGCAATTAAAAGCTCGTTTTAATATCATCCCTGTATACATTCTAGGTGATCAAACCTTTATCAACAAATATAAACGCAGTGAATGAATGAAGGCTTTTCATTAATGGTCATGGAAACAAAATCTTTTTTTTCAAACTAGAGCACAAAGCCATCATGACGCACAGTAAGATTCCTTTTCCAGGTACTGTAGCTAACACTGGGTCGAACAAATGAAAACTGCTCTGTTTATATACATAAAGGCAGAAATATACACATGTGCAAGTGGATGTACAGTTCACACCCACGGCCATCAAAAAACAACAACATCTGAAATGGGAGCCATTAAACTGATAACACTGCCTGCCTTTAGATCTTTCTGACTTCTGCTGAAAAAGAATTATACTGTAGCACCCAAATGAAAGAGCTGTACGCTAGATTGATTATGGTCACGGATACTATACCAACACTGAGCACTGAGAAGGCTTTACACTTTAGAGTTTACACTAGTGTTGAAGAGGCAGAATTGAATCATCCCCCCACCCCAAAATGATGTGTCATCTGTTTCAAACAAGAGTAGATGAAGTCAAGAACCAATTCAAGACAAAGTAAGAAAGTGACTGACAGCGGAAACATTTCTCTTTAAATCTCTCTCACACGCACACTAGCCCCCTTTTCTGTTAGCTCATTCACCGCAACACTTTCCCTTTGTCAACCCTGGTTCTCTTCAGCATTAAACCTCCCCCCTCCCTCTCTCCCCTGCCCTGGCAAAAAGTGCAGAAGTCTTTGATATGATCAACTTGTGTCCCCCCCCCCCAAAGGTTTCTGTCACAGTCCGAGAGAATCAGTCCCAGAGGAAGGCCTCGGAGGGCTTCTCACGCCAGGGGTCCATTTTCCATCGCCTCGCTTCACTGTGCATGGTTCTCACAACGCTCCCACAACACATCAAATAAACAAGGTATTCATGGATTATACATTTCAGATGACAATGTTTTCTCTTTTGGTCCTTGCGTCCTCCGCCATGCTCGTGCCATTTCACATACAGCTGCCCGGAGATTCAGTCAGTCAGTCAGTCAGTCAGTCAGTCTCAGAATGAACGCCTTCTGCTTTTGGAATCAGCTAGTGGGTGGATGACCTTTGTTTCTCCTCTTGGCGCTTCTATAAGGCAAGCTGGGTCAGAGCCAGGGTCAGGATCAGGGCCCAGACGGTAGCAGGCCGGCAGGCTGAGCTGTCTTCTGGCTGGAGGTCACTCCGGCCATCATAGCTGCTGATGGGCGCCACAGGCTGTGGAGAGAGCGGGAGAAGGGGGGGGGGGGGGGGG
>JAODTR010070880.1:20252-38018 GCA_025399935.1 Amblyopsis rosae | reverse complement strand
AAGTTTGGGGTCCCTTGCTGAAGCTGCTGCCCCCGCGACCCGACTCCGGATAAGCGGGAGAAGATGGATGGATGGACGGATGGATTTATTTAAAGACAAAGAAAGGCTGATACATTAACTATTGGTGAGAATAATACACTTGAAGAAAGGGCTGTCCTGTCATTGTTTAATTTCTTAATTTAGTCTTTACTGATCGTGTATTTTATTTCTCAATGTCAGTCATTGTAGCACATAAGTGACACTACCAATATCACTTGAGAATTTTATAGATTTTTTTGGTTATATATTTACCATTGTCAACAGAAAATAGAGTGTGAACATTAAACTTTACATTTTGAAAGATATATGTAAATGTGCATTTCTATTCTCATTAATGACCACATCATTGTTAAATGTAGCATTTATTCTGAGGATAAACCACCATCCTATCCTGTAATGTTGCACATCCTTAACACATCAGAGCAGGCTGTGGTTGCTGCAACACAACCCATAGCATCTGCTCCATGAAAAAAGACACATTTTGAAGTACTGTATTTCAAAGGATGTGCCTCATCTATGACTGCAAACGTCTTGTGAGCAGATGCATGCATTAAGTGTTTTAGTACCTAGAATTATTTGCGTTACATTTATTGGAGATTGTACTTGTTTTGTACCAAAAAGCAAATTATTTCTTGTGAAAAAATCAAAGCGGTATATATTTTAGACATAAAAAAAATAATTACTGAACATGTTCCTTCATGTTGAACTGTTAAATGGTACCTGGTTTTTCAGGTTAACAGGTAATTTATGACTAGGTTAAATAAAAGCAGAACCTACATGTTCATCATTTGTAACACCAATCTTCCCATTACTGTATGTGATTTCAATTTAGAAAAAACTGTTCTAAACAAAATTTAGAAAATCACTAATATGGCGAATTAACTGAAATTACACCTCATCATTGATTAGATGATTCTGCTTGCAACATAATTTGAAGCGTATGTGACACTAACAATACAGTACTTCAAATGTTTAATTCAATAGCTACTAAACTGTATGGATACTGTCTCTGAATAATTACATTTTTCCATAATGCCAAACTCCACATATTGATGCCTGCAATGTCTTGTCTTCATCATGTGATTGATCCATAAATTGAAAACAGTATGGGCACATGGCAGTAAATAGCATCATAGTGGCTTTGATGCAATTTGCCAGTATTGTCTGTCACCACTAAGAGTCAAGCAGCCCATTGACATATAGTACAATGCCAAACTCAGTGGAAGATAATGTTCTTATACTTTGTGTTGGGAATCTGTTCTCGAGTCTTCAATCTTCTCACTGCCTCCCTCATATGTTTAGGCTGAAGAGGAGGTGTGTCCCCCCACTTTTCACAGACGTCCAGTGCTATAAACGGGGGTGAGTTGGGGGTACGTGAAAACAACATTGAATACAATGTGTTGAACTACAATATGACAGCCCCTTGATACAATTACAGTATAATTTAAACAGTAAATGCACACTGCTTCACTATGGTTCTCACCTTCTTCGACAATTTCCCCGGCAAAGACCTTGGAAATTCCAGACATGGCAATCACCACATTCTGAGACACTGACGATCCTGTTATTGACTGGATCAGCTGAAGTGAAATGATAACAATTGGCAGGTCCATTTAATACAAATGATATAATTTCATTAAAAACTATACATGACGATAGGACATTACCCTCTTTATAGCAGCCTTGGGGAAGGCAGAACGTCTGTACATCTCATAGCGATTCAGCTGCTCTTCAGAGAAGGATGACACCAAAACCCTAGCAAATGCCATAATGTGAGGAGATGCTAGAGTTGATTTTACATATCAAAACGGATCTTTCAAAATTATTTCAAACTTACTGCATCTTTTGTATTTCATCCTCATCAACCTTTTGGCGCTTCTCTTTTTTCTTTTCTGGTTCCACTTTCATTTTTTTGGAAGGTTGTCCCGAGGTTCCATCCTCTTCATCCTCAGCTAAAGAGTCCTTCACAGAAGAAGGAAAATTGCTTGTTAAGCATGACAAGTAAAACTGCCAAACAAGAGTCACTCAGTCACACTTTCATCTCTGCTATACAAGTTTGCAGAAAAACTTACAGGTTTTGTGTCCTGTTTGGACAGGGCTTGAGAAGCAGATTCTTTAGATTCGCTAGTAGCTGCTACTGTTGTATCAGATGTGTTCTCAGATTTAGACTGTTCTTTGCTAGTTGACGAAGTCATCTCAGATGGGTCTTCCGTTTTGATCCGAGCAGGGTCTGCCATTATACATCAATTCGTCGCAAGATTCCTGCAATTCTGCAAATGTACAAGAATACGTTAAGTGTAATGTCGTTATTTATTCAGGACCCAATAAAGTACACACATGTAGGTCTACTTACTTTTTAATGCAAAAGGTTTAAGGTGTCTGTATCTTGTCCTGGTTGTAAAATCAATGTACCATACCCTACCGATAGCCTACACACACTATCATGCACAGTTAAGCTAGTAACTATCTAACCAGTTTTCTCATTCTGCCGTACGTAAACCTTAACTTGCGTATTAAGTGCAGCGACAAAATAATATATGAAACAAATGTCAGATCGTGTAGATACAAATGTTTACTCCCCTCATATCAAACAGTAAATAGTCCTTAGCTACATGAAGCTAACGGGGATAGCATAAATTGAAATAACAATTATGTTCATTCTGAACTTCCGGTTCCTGTTTTGTACTATAGCAACTATTAACATTATTTAATACTGATGACAAACAATTGCTTTTCCTTATACAATTATGTATATAAATATTTTATAGTGTTAGTCACTTAAATAAATAGGTACATTGTTGGGTTTTATTCTAACTAAATACATGTGTATAAATTCACACGACATAGGCCTAATATAGAACAAATAATACGTTGAAAATATATGATTACTCAATTTTAAAAATCCATATTTTACACTGTAAAGTTGCAATGTTTATTATAATTTGCATTGTGTATTCAGTAGCGTAGCTGTCACAAACGGGTGGCTGGTAACTGTTAGGCTACCGTACGGTATAAAAAATGATGGACAGGTGATTTTACGTCTGCATAGACACAAACTACTACTTCACTTCTTTTATCTCAATGGGATCAACCGGCGAGAGCACCATCTTGCTTATGCCCATCCACTGTTTTTTGCAAGCAACTAGGGCGTGGGTATTAAGGGTTGTTTTTGGACGGTCTTTGATAGTGCAGAAAGGGTAGTTTCGAGGAAATGACGGACTGCGCTCTGAGGACTGGTCAGAGGAAGTTTGCTTGGTGGTGCTGAACGAAACTTTCCCCAGAGCGCCAACGCCGTGGATCGGGAATAGTGGATATAAGCGTCGCTACCTAGAGAAACCTATCCAACAGCAAAGCGACTCTTTTGCTTCCAATTTTAGTACCGGGAGGAATACGTATAAAATACTGGAAGGGGATCGCAAAAGAATTTCACTCCCGTTTGCAAACCCTTTCCTTTTCCTCTCAAAGGTCCTGATTCTCCTTTCGATCCGTGATGGGGAAGGAGCAGGAACTCCTTGAGGCGGCGCGCACGGGGAATCTTGCCGCCGTGGAAAAGCTTTTATCTGGGAAACGACAGTCGGCTGGAATTGGCAGTGGATCTTCGGGGACTAGTGGAAGTGGTAACAGCAGTGGCCACAGCGCTTCCTCTCACCCGCTTTCCAGTCTACTCAGGTATGGAAAATGAAAATGAATGGGGGACAAAGCTCAAGCAATAGCCTATGGTACTGCCATGTCCCCATCTCATTCCAGTCAAATGTCTGATGAAGCTATTCATTTATGTGCTTAAGTGAAGTGGCAATCTATTGCTGGCCCGTGTTTGCAGATTACATCTACATACATTTCTATTTACGTGTATAAACACTGCCTGACCATTGCGTGTCACTGGCAATGGAATTCTTCTTTGTTTGGCTATTGTACCCCTTCTTCCTTCTTCGTTGCACTGATTGTACGGTACCGGTACGTAGGCTAAACATGCCTAACGGTATAGCCATCAGATAATCCATTAAATAACATAAATGCGCATCCCCCGTGGTTTCGTTAGACTGTTCATAATGTATTATTTGAGCAGGATATATTTTAATAACAAGTAAAGGTAGCAACTGTGTCGGTTAGCTAAAATGGGGAAAAACTTAAAACAATAACTGGGTTAAATGGCAGTGTCGTTTCCTACTATGCAATAGTCAGTCACTACTGTGTAATGCGTTTCCCTTTTAGATTTATTTCATAGTAACAATGCAGAAGTGTATAGATAGTCTGTTAGAAGAATACTAGTGAAGTTGTGTGTTACACTGTCTATAACCACTGCGCAGTGGAACACTTTGTTCGTTATGGTGCGTTCTCTGCTTCTGTTATTATTCAATAGTATTTTGGGTTTCTAATAGATGCTTAATTTTGAATAGAAGACATGTAATATGACATATTGGTATGTCATCGATTTGAGGTATATCTGCCTTGGGATGCTCAGATTGAAGTAGGCTATACATTTGCAACGATTTCCTGGATTGAAAAATCATCTGAACCTCTGATAACCCTATGGTTCTCACTGTGATAAACCATCTACATTATCATGGAAGAGCACCTGTCTTATCCTCTCATACCACATGTGACGTTGTAGATTTAGCAGGATATTATTACATGCATTGACCTAGAATCTAATATCAGGTTGAACCTCACAGAGGCATCCTCATCAGATAACCTAGTTTAGCTTTTCATGCAAATGTTGGTGCATGTGCTTACCAACACATTGTTGTTCTAATGTCACTGTTGCTGAACTTTATTATTCCAGTTTTCTCTGATGCACAATAATAATGTATCCACAATCACTGTTGGCCAGTCTCTGTATTTTATGGTATAATTTAAACTGTACGTGCTGTTGAAAACTGCCTTGACACTAGGTAAATACAATCCCTTTAGAAACCATTCCCTGCATTACCACACACTTGAATTGATCACTTAATGTAAATCCTGAGTCCAAAAGCACAAATGTCTTCCTTTTAATTAACACTGTAATGATCCTATGCAGTTGAGCGCATGTCAGTGAATGAGTTTTGATGCTCTCTGGGCACCTTCACGTGAGAGACAAGCGTTAGTTAATCTTTAAGGTGATGCATTAGCCTACTGCTCATGGCAGACTATACAATGTACTCACGATAATTACATTAAACCCTCCCAAACGGAAATCCAATTCAGGGATGTCATACACTCTAAAAGCAGGCACATCTCTCCCTCGCAGAGACGAAGATGCACTGGATAATCTATCGACTCATCTATTCTGACGTGGGAAATGAATGTCTGGCAGCAGAGGCAAATAATGTAAAAGTATTGTCTGTGGGGTTTTCAGGAAATTTCTTTCTCATTATTTAGACAAACGTATCTGCTGGGATATTTGTGCGGTGTTGTTTAGGTTTGTTGGGCAGGCTTTTATGCACATGTGCTGTAATTTTATTGACAGCAGTGACATTTGATTTAGCGTGTGTATTCCAAATGCCAATACATTTAAGGACATTATTGGAAATTGCTACAATTCCTCAGGCTTTGGTTCAATGTCCTTATTTCTATAAGATTTGGCCCGAAAAACCTGTCTGACAACAATTGTTTGAAAGTGCATCTTTGTAATCTTATCGTGGCAGATCAGGTCCATGTGGAGGGTGGTTTACAAAATAAGATTGGCCTCCCTATAATGATGCACATTATACGTAGAATGCACATATGAGTTCTTACTACACATTGCTTGCTACACATTGCTACACATTGCTTATATCTAATAAGCATCTCTGCAATGCGAGTTAGTTGACCTGTTAACCAGTAATAACCTGTTGCAAACCTCCTGGTAACATTCTGTGGAATGTACACAATGAGTATTTGCTCAATGAAACATTACACTTGCTTACAATACAGGATAGATATATTACAGATTCTGTAGATAATGGGATCTGGCCTAATCACTGTTTTATAATTATATATATATATATATATATATATATGAGAGAGAGAGAGAGAGAGAGAGAGAGAGCGCATTGGATGGTTGCTGTGGAATGGGGTGCATGTCGTGACTTGCAGTGTTTTTGTATCTAGGCACTAGCCTAGCGGAATGTCTGGTTTCCCAGGAGGCTGCATCACGATGGCTGCTGTGGGACACACATTGACCCCTAGCACGTTTAATACTGTAGACCCCCACACTCTCTGTTGCTATATAAACACAAGTACCCATCTGGAAAGATGCTGGGAGAGGCCACGGCTTAACCCCCACAATAACATTTCACCCAACCCCTAGTAATATTAGCATATTAGATGTAATATTGGCTTGATAAGTTTAAAATAGAAAAAAGTACAAATGCCTCTTCGGTATTGATTGCGTATTGACTGGGTACTGATGACTGATAAGTCTGCTTTATGCATGGTTTTCTATGGGACTGTTTTGATCCTTTTTAGTCCACAGAACAATCTTTTTTCAGGCACTTCCTGGCCCCTTTCTCCAAACACAGCCAGCTGCTGTGTCTGAGGCCGGAGGTAAGACAAGTCCATGGCAGGGAAAGAGTTTGCCCACCGAGGGGAAATTAACAGAGGAATGCGTGGAGTTCTGCAAAGATCCTCTGAGAGCTTAGCTAGATGAAGGTCTGTCTCTGAGATTCACAACCGTGTCTTTTGTCCTATCGACAAAGCCGGCAGTGAATGGCTTTTCATATTTATATCAGTCCCCAAAGACCATTCCGGACCTTTTTTCTGTACTTCTAGTTTACACAAAAGAAAATGTAGTTGTCATTAGTGCAAAGTGGACCACCTATTTAGAATTTTCTGATTTTAAAAGCAAGGATAATCCTTTCTATCAATGAAGGCTGAGTCAATTGGCTATGCTTTGTAAAAGTCAGTAGAGATGCCCAAAGGTAGGTAATCTAATAGTTCTTCCAAAATGTATTTGATAGGCAGGCATACATTTCATAGCATTTAGCTATGCGTTAAGCATTTCTATTTTATCCAGATACCTGTTTGTTAATAGCTGAATAGAGATCACACACCAGTCATTGTAAGAAAACATCATTCATTCTTTATTGTACATTCCACAGAATTAGGTTACATATCATAATACCATTCAATCCTGGAAACAATTTCTAATACAAGCAAAGCACTAGCCTGTTCTATAACAAAAATGACTGTAACTAACTGGATTACAATGTTGACTTTGCTGTGCTGTTGTTTGTAATTGCCTGTGTTAGCAGAACATGTGTTTCCATCTGTGGTGGAAATGCAAGAAAGCAAAACCATCTTTTTACATTTTTCTTTTAAAACGGCTTCGTAGCTAATCCATAATAATCTTTCACTGATATTGGCCTATCCTTCATACGAGCCTGGCTGGTTAGTCCACTTGTGAGACTGTAGTCATCTGCGTGTGAAAACCACTGAGTGCACTGCTAAGGCGTAATGTGCAATTACTCTCAAGTCACTTTAAGCAACCCAGGGGAAGGCGTTTCTGTGTATCACAGGGCTCTTAAAGAGCTCTTAAGGGAACGTATCATTCTGAATTCCTTGTTGTATTTTTTAGTGCCTATCAAACGTTCAAAGCTCTCTTTTTCTCCATACAGTTTATTTTTCATTTCAAGTGTCAGAGGTACAAAGCCACTTTGACAGCAGAGGCGCTAACCTCTCATGACCATCCCTATATGAACTATAACGAAGGCCATCAGCAGGCCAACGTTCATTGGTCGTTGACCTCTGAACTGTGGGCATAACTGTGACTGTTCCCCGAAGGAGGGCTAGCAGTAGCTGGGAAATCTAACACCAGTATGTTAGCATTCCTGGAGCATCTGAGTGCTGGACGTTCTGTGGACTGCTCTGAACATAAAAGCATGCTGTTTACAGTCTGCTAAAGCAAGTGGACCGAGTGGACCAGCGACTGCATGCCTTTCTAGCAGACACTATCTGCCCGTGATGAATTCCACGTGTGTGGAGAAACACAGCAATGGTGACAAAGGTGTTCCTCACCACCACCTCATGTCGGCAAATACCCTCTTGCCCTTAAAGGTGGTAAAAGTGATTTTAAGCCAATACACTTTTTGTCAAATTCAGCAAATATCTCTTCACGGTTTGCTAGACTTCCATTCTATTGTACGCTGAAAAATACATCTGGTGATCCCTGGCCCTGTCAATGGAAGCACAACGATGTGGCGCAGACTGCACCACACAACACTATCCTAGGCTTAGCAATGCATGTCCAGTGTGTGGGGCGGAGCTTCTTAGGGTGAACCCTACAGTATGTTTGGCATTGAAGAGAGAGGTGATTTGGTTTGGATGGCGTTCAATTATCACAATCTTTCTCCAGCATCCCGGACTCACCTTTAAGAAGCAATAAAGCTTTGTGCTACTGTGAGTTTTGCATGTTTCAAAGAGAGAATACAGTTTTAATAATTACTAATATAGATAATAAAGAAATTAAGATGAAGCTTGTCAAGAAACAAATGCATATAAGCATTGGACTATGGGAGCATACCAAAACCTCTAATGAACCTTGGGAAGGAGGGGTGTGTGTGTGTGTGTGTGTGTGTGTGGATGGGGGGTGGGCATTGAGTGACCTTTGTTTCACCCTACTTACTGAAACGCCTTTAATAATAAGGAGGACAAATGGGAAAGATAAGGCTGGTTTGTGTGTGTCTGTGTGTGTGTGTGTGTGTGTGTGTGTGTGTGTGTGTGTGAGTGTGTGTGTGTGCGCGCGCGCGCGCGCGCGCGAACTCATTTGTTTGAATTGTAACGCTAAGCCCATGACGCCAGGTCTCCATTCAAGACTTGTAAAGACGACATGTTATTTGACATGGCAGTTCCTGACCTAGACATATTGCTCCTCTCCCTAACCTGGTAACTGGCGCCTCCTCTCTCCCTACCCTGCTGGTCTCAGCAGTCTCTTTGCCCACTGCTGGGCCCCGAGCCAGTGAACCAGTCCAGCCCCAGTCTTCACACTTGTTGTGTTAGGAGTCCGAGTGAAGGAGTCACTCAAACACAGGCCACAAATTAGCCTAGATAGTAAAAATAGGTGCTTCCCTTTCACACTGCTATTACTGTATTTCTGCAAGCTAGGCACTAAGATAAGCTTTAGTGCTAGAGAACTGAACGGATGCAAAATGTCATGCATGGTGCGCATAAGGCTTCCTTGAAGGGTTAAACCAAGGATTGTGTATTATTCCAAAGTGGACGTCTTCGCCCTGTTCCATTTGTACACAGCACAGTCAACACCAGTTTGGCGAAGCCTTGATTTGGGGTTATAAACTCTAAAGTTAACAGTACTCTGGAGAATTGCTGTGGCTGAGCAAAATGTCTCCTGCTGATGAGTCGACTGACTCCATCTTTAGATTTTGCAACATTTTCAAAAGTTTGGGCATTTCCTGAAAAATACCACAGCATCATCTTGTAAAATAAATGTTGAATGAGAAAATACCTAAACTAGAACAGACAGAACCTCTGCTCTATTTCCAGAACTGGGTTGTGACTGAAAATAACTGGCCATCAGTCTGTCAGAAGTTTAGTTGAAACTAAACAGTAGCTCACTATTTTAAACCAATCGTTCAACCAATGGCGGCATCCGCTGTGGTGTGGGGAATTTGTGTGGGAAATGGCAACTTGTCGGACAGGCATCCTGAAAGGTTCCGAGTGATTCTCTTTTTGTCTCACCCCATCTAAATTCCCAAGTGCTTTTCTTTACTCTTTAATTCTGAATCTGTTCTCAGTCTGGCAGAAGTACAACGTTTGGGTTCAGATGAGCCCTTTTCAAATTAAGTGAATACGGTACCAGTGGTTTGGGATATTCACACCTTCTGCTGCAACACTCAGCTCATGCAGAGCTATGGTCTTAAAGACCCCATTATACCCAATTATACTCGCAGACAGGACCTACCATAGAAACCTACTTGCCTAAAGCTTGTAGTCATATGCCAACATTTTTTTAGAAACAAGCACAAGCACACTCTTATTATATTGACTCTGCGACTGCCAGGCCAAACTGACTGTAAGGCAAAACTCACTGTTTGTGTAACTCTGTGGCAAACTAGTCTAGTGCAACACAGTCATTTTTGACTTCCTCTTAAATTGCAGACTTATCCTTAAATGGTCTGAGGTAGATAAGACAAATTATAAGAAACGTTGATTGTCATTGATAATCTTTGTTTCAGTTTCTATATTACATCCATAACCTTTAAAGTTATATTCAGTCATTCTGTGGGAAAGCTTGTTTATATTTGAACCCTAAAACAAAATCACTCCCTTAAATGCCATCAGAAGCTCTGCCCCGCATACTAAACGCAAGGCTTGGATATTGTTTTGTGGTGCCTTCTGCATCTGCACCACTTTGTTTGTGTTCCTATTTACAGAGCAGGGGCTGTGTAGAAACACCAGAATATTTTCAGCACGCAAACACAACGGGCAGATAGGAGGCTGTGAGTAGATTAGCTGAATTTGACAAAAAGTGTATCACAATCACTGACTATACCTTTTAATGTGATTGCTGTCTCTGCACACATTTGCTGTCTGATCAAAGTGGGTCAAGTTAGCCTATTTTGACCCAATCCTTTATGTCAAATTTGCAATTCTTTAAGCTGTGGGTGGTAACTAGTAGTAGTAGTAGTAGTAGTAGTAGTAAGAAACCATCACATGACATTGCGTCTGGACAGAGATGTCTCATTAAGGCACTGTGATTCTGTGTAATCCCCAGTAGACCAGTAGGAACCTGGCAGGTAGCTTGCTGTCAGTCTCCTTTAATGGCAGGGGGGAGAAAGATGCCCTGGTTGGACTGGACATGGAGGAGCCTGCTGGGCAACCGTTTGGCAGCCTGGCATCTGGTCTCCACACCCGCCAGCAGTATGCATAATTAAGTCCAATTTCCCCCCGACTGTGCTCGCCATGTGCTAGTCACTGCTGTGCCGGGTGCCGTGGTCCAGACTAATCCCTGGCAGGGTGGTCACACCGCTAATAGGCCGCGGGACAAATCTGTTTATTGGACACCAGCTTCCAGCTCACCTGGGTCCTACTGCTGCTGGGATTAGTCTGATTATTCCTGTTTTATGTAATCCTATATATTGCAGTTTATGTATTTTTATTTACTTAGAGTATAGTGGCCAGGTTCGTCATTTGATTGAAACACGTTTACATTTTGAGATCAAATGTAAGATGTTTCATCTTCAGTCTTTGTCATTGTAGGTATGGTTGTGCTGTCAAACCACTTTGGTTTTATCTTCTGAATTCACAGGATGCAGATTCAGTATACGTTACGGCTCGTTACACCTCATTTATATGGTCACAATGGAACTTAAACTGCAATGTGGAGCTGAATATTGAAGACAAAGTATTTCATAATAAAATCACATGACAGTTGAAAACAGACTGGTGGTCTTATTGTCAGGTCAGCGTGAAGAAGGATCTTCTTTAACATGTTCATAAGTTGAGCAGAGAATGCATTTCAAAATGTTATTAAATATCCTCCCGTTATGCTGGACAAGCTTTAGTCACAGTCAGAGCCTCCCAGAATCTATTTGAAACCCCTGGATCATCCTTTTGATATTCCCTCAGGACACTTACGGATTAATTAGATAGGTTATCATCTGTCATAAGAGGATGAGGCGGATTGACGAGCAGGATTCTGACTCATGCCCTTGAGCTCTACTTAATGTGGACACACGACAATGCGTTTAAAGATATAAGAACCTTAAATTGACAGGTCAAAGGTATAGTAAGTAATCCTAAAGAAAGCTTGTTGATATTTGAACATGATCAGAACAAAAACACCTCTACCTTCATTGGCATAGGGTGCTCCCTCAGAAGCAACACACATTGCTGAGGCTAATAGCTTGTTGCTGTGTGTGGTCTGCACCGCTTTGTTTATGTAAACTGGGAACACAAACAAAGTGGTGATGACCATGCCACATAAAACTATCAAGCCTTGGCAATGCCTATCCAGTGGACCTTTTGCCGGGGATGAGTTAGCCACACCCACCAATTTTAATGTCGGGTTTATTCCAACTTCTGACCATAGCATCCAACTAATTTAAACAGGTTTGACGGAGATACAGTGATTCCAGCTGGTGTGATTCTATTGTTTGTCGGAGAATACTGCAGCGTAGCAAGTGACAAACTAGATTTGTGGTATGCTTGTCAATCAAACTCTGGCAAAAGGCCCATTCAAACATCAACAAGTTTACTCCAGCATCACTGACTCTATCTTCAACATGCTAAAATACTATTTATTGCAATCAAACTGATTTAATGAAAACGATGAGGTAGTTTGGACCACTATGATCATTTACCTCATTATTAGGCTCTATACGTTTCACAGTTCAACATGGATATATATTTCAATTTTATTTTGTATGCAATAAAATAATCTTTATAGTGTACACAGAGATGTAACTACTGCTCTACAAAAAACCACATGCCCGCTCCTAGTTGTTGTGAGTGCAGTGCAATGTTCCTACTATCATTTAAAAACTGGATACACATTTGAATCCATTTCTACTCAAGATATTGAAACAGTGTAATTGCTCCAGCCATTCTTAGTGGCAGGTTGTGGTTGTGTTAGGATAGTGGTTATTGGTTAGGGACCGGGCTGTTGACTCAAAGCCAAAATGCCATGTCTTCGTCATGCCTGGTCTATGCATCCGTGAGCAAGATGCCTAACCTCTACATGCTCCTTAATATGTTTATCTGCATTCACTGTAATTCTGTTGATAAAGGGTCTGTTCAATTATGTTGTTTGTTTCCTTCGGTTTATTTATGATTTTTGGTGCTGAATCTTAACCTCGCCTCCCCGACTTTTGCTCTCAGCATAATTGATTTAACTGAGATTACAGTATGGAAACCCTGTTCACATTAGCATTCGCACAGCCAGTGGTCTAATCAGGGTGGAGTAGTGCGATGATTGATGTCAAATATTGGTAGAGCTAGATGAGGCGATCAAAACAGTTTTAGAAATGCCGATTGGTTAAACGCTGTCCAACAGTTACAAAATTAACTAGAGGTCTACGCCAAGAAGAAGGCAGACCATATCTGGTTACACCAGGCTAGCTGAAGCTAGCCATTACATAACTCTTGATGTAGGGCATCAAATAGAGGTCTGTTTCTGCTTGTGAGCTTCTTGCTTGTGATGTGCTCACTGCACGCACTAGTTCCTGCACCGTGCTGTAATGCCCAGGGTACATGCTATGAGCTTGGATAGGCTACATTTGTGACACTTCACTTAGCTGGCCTATTCTTTACCCACTTACTTCCTCCCTCTTAACTAAATCTATAAATCCTCAGCATTCCTCACAGCACACACTATTGTACTCCAGTGTTTCCTATTAGCACGCCCGCATCTCCATGGCTGCCTGCAAGATGAGACCCTGTAGGTTTGCTAAGAGAAATAAATAAATTAAGTTAAAGCCTAAGCTGAGTAGTAGTGGTAGTGGTAGTGGTAGTAGTGGTAGTGGTAGTAGTAGTAGTAGTAGAGGATTCAATGGCTGGAATCCGCCAAGGGGCAGCCAGCATTAGGCGACTGATTGGACAGTGGACCGCTGCATATTATGAACCCTACAGACAAGCCTTATGTGTTTTAATCTTGGATTTGCACGTGACTGGTTCATTTATTGGTATTTTTACAAGCTAATGTTATACATAAAAAAGTATACTAGTTATTTAGATGAAAAGCTCTGTTTATTTAATATATAAATAAATTTTTTTATAGAAAATATTAAGGAAAAAATTCGAATAATTGACAATACAAAAGCTATTTGTCACACAATATTGTGCGTCAACTTGAAATAGCAAAAATAGCCCCCCCCCCACACACACACAACAATGACATATAACCCACCAAGCAAACAAGTTGGCAGCATCTACGTCTTCTTGGTGTATTCCTGCCTTTGCGTCTGTGCTCTCAGTCAACACTTGTTCTGCAGGCTACAGCACTCAGAGACACTCACTTAATGAGACGGCTCTGAGTGTGTAAATTGTAGGTTTCTCAGAGCTATTATAGGAGATGCATTTTGGAAAGGGGGGGTAGCTATTACACTGACATAAAATGAGCCACGTGTGTGCCTAGCAGAGCAAACATCACACAACTCTGTTGTGATGAAGCTATAGGAGGATATTGCAATGTCCCGCCAAAGCTAGTCGGTTCTCCCACATATCACTTAATGTGTCACAGGCTTTCCATACTGCGGAAAGATGTTTACAGCAGTTTGCTGCGTACAAGCACTGTGTATTCAAGCAAATATTGTAATTTCAGTCGCTAATATGATATCAAAATTGAACATTGAAATATTGAATATCTTCCTCCAATTCAGAACTGAATGATAATGATAATGCCAGTGGAAATCTTGTGTCTCTGTTGCAAGGGGGTTTGGTAATAGGCTGGTGGAATCTGGCACTGGGATTTCCACGTACCCAGGTCCCACTGGAGGCCTGCTCCTGCATTCAAGCGTATAGGCAGACCTCTATAAGCTCATTTACACACTCCCTCCATCCTACAGTATGTCTTTCCTTCTCCATCTCCTAGGTACCCTCTCTCACCCCACCACCACTCTATTCCACTTTGCAGATTAAAATACAAAAAAGGAAAAAGCTGAGCTGACAGCTCAGTTGAGCTAAATCTAACTCCCAGATGGTGCCTAGCTCTAAAGGCATCATGATTCAAAACAACGAAGAATTCATCATTGTTATTCAATACTGTGTGTTTGCAATAATAAAGTGACAGAAATAGTTTTCCTAAATACTTGTTGTTGTTTTTGTTGTTGTGTCTATAAAATGAACAACGCTGCATTTGAATGTACAGTATCTCCACTCAGGGCGATACAGCTACTACATCAACAGTGTTGTTGATGTTCTAGCCCATTATGTGCTGCTGGATCATGCTTCCTCATTCCCGGCCTCCCACTCATTGCTGTAGTAGTACAGTACAGGGAACTCCTGAAGTAAAGCCAGCCCTACCTGTATGTGGGTGGGGCTGGCTTGTGATATGAACCATGGCACTGTGTTACAGACGCGATAGCTAACTGCTGTTAGCGAGAGTGGGACGTGGAGATGGCAATCGGCGTAAACAGCCGCACCCACCATTTATAGAGCTGTGTGTGTGTGTGTGTGTGTGAAGGAGGTCTTTATGTTCCTCTGTGGTCTCTCCACAGTATCTGGCGGGGTCCCAATGTGAACTGTGTGGACAGCACTGGATACACGCCCCTCCACCACGCCGCCTTAAACGGACACAGGTACATGTCGCGCCCTTTCTCTCTGTGTGTGTGTGTGTGTGGAGGTATTGCAGCAGCGCTCATAAAGCGCTGCAATATGTCACGTCTGACCTCTCAGTTCATCGTCCCGCTGGGACGGTGAATGCTATTGATTGTCTTGAGTGTGTTTTATTTTCTGAGTTGCACTGACCCTCTCCTGGATCACATCTGTCGGCCGTGTGTTGTGCCATCTGCAGCGACGTGGTGGAGGCATTGCTGCGGAACGAGGCCTTGACCAACATTGCCGACAACAAGGGCTGCTACCCGCTGCACCTGGCTGCATGGAAAGGAGACCAACGCATTGTCAGGCTGCTTATACACCAAGGGCCCTCGCACCGCAAGATCAACGAGCAGGTCTGACATAGGACTCTGCTTTCTGTCTCTTGCAAATGATAGCGCTTTCAGGTTTGCATGTTATACATGTCAGCAGAAGGCACTAGTAGAGGGACATTTTCATTACAAGTATTTTAGCTGTTAATTAATGTACGAGGCTAGTTACTTGTACGAATTAGAGTCTGACTAATACTGGATATCGGAGGGATGTAGTTGTTCAATATTGACACATCACTCGATCACCTCATCAGTCATATTTTGGACGATATATTGACATGAATAATTGAAGTGATGCATGCATCATGCGGCTAGATTGTAGGTGGTTTTATGATGGCAGCGTATCAAATGTTACTCAAAACCTGCAGATGTAATCAAAAGGATCTTTACTTCAGTAGGTAACTACTGAGGGATTCACTCAAAATGTTTGTTTTACAGTTAAAATTTGTGTGAAAAGTATATGATATCGGACCCAAGAGTCCAGTATTGGTCAGGCTCTAGTACAAACTCATGGTGTCTATACTGAAGATAACTCTATTAGAACGCGGCAAACAGTTGTTTTGCTGATAATAATGGGATGTATGCTAAATTAAGTTAAGGCCTTGTAACTCCTCAACAGCTCAGATCACTCCTGGTACTGGAAGTAGTAGATAATCTAATTTTAGAATTCATGCTTTAGTTGGCAACAAATATGTGCATCATTTCTATTTGAGCTGGCACTAAAGTCATATAAAACATGATAGCTATAATAGGCTAGACCTCATTTGATATGTGCAGATAAAGATATTTTTAGTGTAACGCCTGTGTTCTCCTCTACACTTGTAAATCAAATCACTGACTGTTATGATGTGCGTGCATTAACCTCTTCTGCATTGTGAATTGGACTTATTTTTAATGAAGTGGTCTGATGCTTTGTGTGAATGCAAAACTGCTCATGGCTGCTAACTGCACAGCCGTCCACCAGACCAACAACTACCAAACTACTTGTCTGTGGATAGAAATGACACAATGTGCCCTTTACACATACAGAACAACGTTGATTTGACTAAACCATTGATACTTTACATTTATATATTTAATTAAGACTTGAAGCCAGATGAATATGCTAATTGGATGTACAGCCCCAGGTCTCGCAGATGGAGAACTGCAGAGTGGCAGACCAACGGGTCATATTGTGTCATTTCTCCCAGCCTGGTCATGCCATGATTGTTCATTAACTCAAGCCTAATTGTTTCTACCCCCTGTCTGTTTATATAGCTTGACCCATATTATTTGTGACCATCATTCATTCATTGCCTGTCTGACTATGTGACACAACACCAGCTTATCTTTTCCTCCCCACTTCCAGAGCTCTGTAGAGCCTAAAGAGTACAAACGCTGTGGCCCCTTTGACTCCTATATTAACGCCAAGGTGTGTACACAGTGCTGCCTTCCGAATGTCTACCCTATAACTTCTTTGCTTTTTCCGCTGCCTGCCTACAGTTGTCTCTCAGCAGACCTCAGCTTGGTGGTGGCTTTGGTTTGTTACCATTGCTTGAATTGCTTCTCTGCCGCAGAGATATGAAAATAACCACACAAGCATTGGTTTCTGTGTTTAATTGCTGCCCATTCTAATGCTTATTCACCTGCTTTTCTCTCTGGAATCATAAAGCGCTTGTTAGCAACCTTACATATAGAGTAATGCATGTGAATCCCCCTTGGGTGCTTAACCCACTAATAGTCCACCCACAACCCATTTCCCTTAGGGTAGACCTGGCCATAGCCAGCTACCATTCACTGACTGTTGTGTCAATTTCTGTGACTAGTCTGTCAGCCTGCTAACCTGTTTCCATTTTGAACAGGCAGTGAAAGGCCTTTTATGGCCCATAGGTAATGCACAATCCTAATTCTCCTCTGGACCAATGTCTCTGTGCTTGTTGGTGCAAGCTCTTTAAAGTACAATACAGCAAAATTAACGTAATCATTTGGTTTCCATTTAGTTATTTATGTTTACCTTTCGCTGAGACTAATTGGTACAGTACTGCCTGTGCCATGAGTCTGCATAATGGATGCATTCTGATGAATAAGTCAGAAGTGTGGATAGTGGTGGTGCTCTGGCCCCTGCCAGTGGCCCTGGTGAAGGCATTGCGTGAGTGCAAGGGGGGGGGGGGGGGGGGGGGGGGGGGTT
>JAODTR010070880.1:0-20242 GCA_025399935.1 Amblyopsis rosae | reverse complement strand
CCCCCCCCCCCCCCCCCCCCCCATCCCCACATCCTATCCCACTGTGAACTCTCTTGAGAAGGGTGCATTTGTGTGTACCGGTCTCTTTGCATCAGTGTCTTTCTGAAGGCATTTTCCATCTCGTGTGTGTGTGTGTGTGTGTGTGTGTGTGTGTGTGTGTGTGTGCGTGTGCGTGTGTATGTCACATGTGCGTGTGTGTGTGTATATTTGCATGTGTGCAATGCATGTGTGTGTATATCCACGAGTGTGTGTGTATGTATCACATGTGTGTTTTTTGGTATCCACATGTGTGTCTGTGTGTGTGTGTGTGTGTGTGTGTGTGTGTGTGCGCGTGTGTGTGTGTGTGCATACACACGTCTGTTGTGTTAGCCTGCTTTGCCGGGGAGAGGTAGACGGTGACGTTGTCATGGTGATATCGCCATTGGCGATTGGTTGTGCAGCGGTGTGGAGTGACCCGGTAGACTGAAGGAGACGGGGTGTTTGTAGGGATGGGGAGCGTCAGGGAGTTGACTAGCCACACGTGGTGGAGTGTGGCACAGGACACAGGCCAGGCCTCACAGGGGACCTCCTGTCGCCCCACCCACAGTAGCACAGTAGCACCCAGCCCGGACGTCTCGGCGTAAGCGGGCCAGCCAGCCGCAAAGCACTTATTTGTCATCGATGGTGTCTCTCTTGGTTTGTCTGCTGTACTTTGATAATGCTGCTAATATCTCACGGGAATGTTATTTATCTATTTATTTAACGCTTGTGTACCTCCAGGAATGTCTGTTTCCTACCCAAAGTGACCTAGTCAGCCGGTGATTAATCATTAGTAGTGTAGTGTGTGTTTTGATTATGTTTCACAGCATGTTAGCATGCTATGCTGTGTTATGAATGTGTTCATTGACCCCCTGTTTTAGTTGACGATAAGAAACACACAAGAGCAAACGTTGTCTCTTTTCCCCGTTACCTGTTTCTGACCCGGGCACAGATGTGCGATGGGCTTTCCCTACAGCACATTCCCCATATATGACCAAATGCAGCCTCTCAGACAGGAGGAAATGGCTTGCTGGAGCATTCATGATAAGGCCGTAACATTCTGGCACTGCACGCCTGTAAACACATTCATGTTGGAAGTGGAGCATATAGGCTTTATCTGTTAGGCAGGCTGTATTTGGAAAGCTTGCCGGGTAAGCTAGGATCTGATGGCATCGCCCTCAGTCATTTCTTCAGACTCAGCCCCCTCATTATCTGCATAGGAGAGCTTGTTCCTCTCTCTCCTCCTCCCTGGGCACAACGCCCACAGTCTGCTCCGAGTTCACAATGAAGCTGTTCCTGGCCCTCGATACAGTGTGTCTGCCACTTTCCTCCACCATGCACAGCGGCAGCAACCGCCCCCCACCCGCCAACCCCCTTCTCCCCCTTCATCTCGTCACAGCCGATATAGGCTTGAACAAGCAGCAGAAGTGCCCTCAAGGGGACATCTTATCATTTAATGGAAGGGAACCCCTGTTTTCGTTGTCATGGTGAAATATTTGCATACCGGTGACTCCTGCGCTTCCTATTGGTGGGAGACAGCTGTTGATGGCTGGCGAGGAGAAGAGCATTTCAGATCAGAGATGCTACCTAACCCCTCAAAGACATTCTGGTTATTTGTTATGAAGCGCGTGTATGTCATTGCATCAAGGGTGATGCATTGATGGTGAAACCACTGGTTGAAACGCATCCCCCATTACATCTATGGCGTCCTCAAATAAAATTTATTATTGTTTTATTATTATTATTATTATTATTATTATAATGATCTAAAAGGAAACAATATCTTTATTTATGATGAATGAAAAAGTATGTAATGGTCGGTCAATATGACAATATATTCTGTTTGAGAATATACATTTGCCGATTATACTGTGCATTGAATCAAAGGCCTGGTTTGTTTAACATGATTTGTGTTGTTCTGCGGGGGAGCCCTTGTGAGGCAGAGGTATATTTAATGGCATTTAATTAATTGGATTAGGCAGAAATAGACCAGATGCTTATTTTTTTATTGGATAGAAGGCTAGGTAGATTTGTTTGTTGCATTTCCCATTTTCCAACTAATTAATATTTCTTATTATATGAATATGAATATATATATATATATATATATATATATATGCACACGCCTACGCTACGGCTGGTAGACAATTAGATGGTTGTGCTGTTTGCTTACTAAGCCTATTTTCTATTGAACATTTGATGAGTAAGCAAAGAAAATGCCAGCAACGGGTTTATCTTTAATACCTAAGTCTGGGAAGAAAATGTGGTATTATTTTTATTATTGGAACAACAGCAATCAGTATGTTTAGGGTAAAATATCACCGCCCAAGTACCTTACTTCTCCTTAAACCTAAGAGAACGTAAGAGAATCTGCAAATCTCTTAAAACTCGTATACAGAAATGGGGTGTGGTTTTCTCTGAGCTTGGATGATTGGATGTAGGCCTAGTGATAGGGCACAGCCCTGTGACACAACAGCATTCTGCCCTTCCCCATCACCTACAACCTTCCTACCATTTCCAGGGGGGCAACATAACGTAACCACTTCCTTATACTGCTGCCAGTGACCACGTCACGTGGCGGAGGTCACAAGTCAAAGCGTGTTAGCGTCTTTCAATTCTGAGTAGCTTCACAACATACAAGTCTTTTTTTCTCTCCAAACATTCCACAGTTTATGGCACCACACTTTATCATATAATCCTCAGATTAAGGTCTTTGGCAATTGATAAACCGTGCACTGACATCTACAGTAACTGTAGTGGGATGGCTGGTCATGGATTTACGCCTAATTTAGGTGTTTTTTTAAATTTTTTGTGTTAGCTCTGCTGTACAATTGGGATTTCTGTTTTAAAAGGACAAGGACTGTCCAGGAAGTTCTTAGCTATGCATTTTGAATGCTAATCTCTGGTTTACAGCTAAAATGCTTGTTAGATTTACAGTTATGGGTATTCAGCTCTTACTCAAATTATGACTTGTACTTCTGCTTTTTTATTCTATATACGTCTTTAGCATTTTTATTATTTAGAAATAGTGTTTTTTCCATAAATAATTTACAATACTGGAATAATATTTCATTGGTTTAAGTGATTAAAGGGTAGCCTAAATGTAGCATATTTTCTTACCTCCAACAACACAAATATAAATAACAAAAGAACACAGAATGTGGCATAAGACAGATAAATACAAAATTACAACAAAGTGCAATACAACCAGCCAACCACACTAAAATAAAACCAAACCTGGCCAGTTGAACTATTAGAGTAATTTGTCAATATTATATTTGGAATTGATTCCTTAAAAGCTCCAGGTTTAGAGACCACATTGTGTTGGGAGAGTCCTTGCAGACCCACTGGCCTCATATGAGAGCACATTTAACATGGCTTCCTCACAGGAGGGTGTAGGCAAGCATCTGAGTCATACGGCTGCTCTTTGCCCGTCTGCAGGCCTGAGTCAAGCGGCTGGTCAGCCATGGCTAATGGATCAGATGCTGGCTGACACACAGCAACAGCACGCTGAACATTGCATAAAGGATCCAGGGGCCCTAAACTGTGTGTGGGGTGGGGGTCCAAGTCTGGACCGAACGTCAATGTCTACTGGGTTGTAGCAGAAAAACATTTGAATGCCTCTGTGATGCTAGTTGATCATCCTGGCTTTTTATTTTTTTATTTTTGGTTTTAACAGTGGAGGCTAACAGTGGAGGCTAACAAAAAATAAAACGTTCTCGTTCCCTGAAGTTGAATATCCCTGTAGCTGAATAGCATTGCAGTTGTAATGACTTTGTTGTTAAGGAAATTTTGTGGTTTATTATTGAAGTAGTAAACCTTGTAAATCAATGAATCCGGTGTTATTGCAGCATGAGATGCGTGCCTTTCTGCTGAGGTCATATGTATAGTCACAGTAAATCTCTCTAAAAAGCCATCTAGCAAGATGACAAAACACTCGACACATCAGATGACAGCATGCCCTTATGACATTCCTCCCTAGCAAGGATCGTGTAGGCGTGTGTGTTTGCACGGCCACATTACAACACAACACAACAAGACTACGGGGTGAGAAACGTATGTGTCCCTTTTCCATTGCAAGATCCCATCACGTTTTATCTATATTAGCTTTATACTAAATGTTGTTTTTACAGTTTAGGCCTTGGGGTGTGTCATTGTGTTCCTCCTAAACCCCTCCCCCTCTTCTGTCAGCTCAAGCTGCGACCTGCTGTGTCAGTAGAGTGTGTAGTACGACAGTGTGTCTCCATCTTAAAAAGAAACCCACAATAAAGAGACAACCAGTTTAGGCACTGGTGCCATCTGGCAGTGGGGTTTGGTGAGCGTCTTAAAGCTGGTGACACCTTATTCTAAACTAGCCTCTTATCTCTATATCGTAGCGAGCGTCTCAAGCTGGCACAGCTGTGTCCTTGGAGGCCCTCTCTTGCCAGTTTCTCAGGCCTTTGTCTGTGTTAAGATCACGTCTGGTATTGGTGACCCACTCTCTTGACTGTGGTTTTGCAGAGCTTGGCAGTATCTGCCATGCCCGTGTGCATAATGCGTACAAAGGAGCCGAGAGTTTGCCTCACTGTTACTTTACGCGTCTATTAAACATTTGTTCCTGATTTTCACACGTGCAAATTGTTACTTTGAGTGGTGTAATGCGTTAATGTGCCCTGGCTGCAGTGTTCGCTGTAATCGTCAGAAAAGTGTCTAGGAAAGAACATGATCACTAGTGATATTAGCCAGAAGCACTATAAGTGCCACTGTGTCACTTCTGCTTAATGAGGCACAGGCCAATACAGATTGTTAAACCGTAATTTCAGTTGAGCTCATGCATTGTATGGCTTGCCCCCTGCTGGCAGCACATGGTCAGGTTGTTTGGGTTAGTACATCTGGGTATTCACATAATTTGGTTAAGTTATATCTTTGTGTAAAACACTTTGAAAAACAAAGTTTGTAATTTACTTTAACCCCTGCTTTTTAATTAATACACATTTCTGGAGATTTTCTGTTTCTAGACAGCTTGTTGTGGATTTGTACATTGTTTTGTTGTGTGTAGTTGTAAACTCATTGGGTCGTTTTATTATGGGTTATACAGGTTAGCAATACACATTAACAAGCCTTTTGGCCATGCACTTTGGCTGCTCACTTGTTCCTGTTGTGTCTTTTCACGCTTTCTGAACAGTGAGCACCAATCAGTTTTTTCTTTATTGATATGTTGCTTTCACTCGGTTTAGGGTTAAGAGTTCTCTCTATGCAGTCCAGTAGTCCAGTAGTAACTATCCAGTAGTAATTTACCCTATTGTTGTCGGTTAAGTAAGCACAAAGATGGCTGTTTATGAGATATTTATAGAATCACTCCCCTGCATACTTTTATCTCACAGCACATTATGCATTACTCCAGACCAATATAAGGGCGCCCAAATGTCAGACAGTCTTCTGCTTTGTATGTCTAATCCCAGAAAAGCCACATTGTCACATCCAGCTATAGTTATGATATACTGCATAAAAACAAAATGTCCTTTTGTAAGCATAAGCATTTTCCAAACATGCTAGCTCAGTAGCAACACTAAGAACAGATGCTAGCACTTGTGTGGTACTGCTTGTTAATCAGTGGGTCACACCCCGCCTCTTGCCAGAACTGTTTCTGCCCTGACGCCACAAAAGGACTGGTTCATAACTCTCAACCCTCACAACCCTCCCACCCAACCTATTTTTATAAAGGAAACTCACGTTTGTATTTTAAAAAGAAAAAAATTAGGTGATATTCACATTTACCTCTGATACACTTGATTTCTTATGCATATTTCCCACAGAATTATGTGCCCATGTCGTGCACAGTTGCGCAAGCTGTTCAAGTGTGTTGCAATGGACCGTTCACCAGAGTATAATTGACGGGCAATCTGACTAATCAGAAGGCCGAAATAGGTTGCTACACGCCACAATGTCGGATAAACAAGAATCACTGCGTTTGCCGTGGGAATGTACCGGCTGCAGACAGAAAACATGTTTTATTTCTATTTAAATTAAATGATGGGCTACTAGATGTAAATGAGAAACTGCAACCTATATCCTGCCGTTTTTCAGATTTTCTCCCATTATTGTTAATTACACAACGTTGGTCGTCTCTTGTGTTATGGTCAGCTCAGAGCCTTGTGGGTCAGCTGCCTGACAGACCCGCCCATGGGCGTGGCTAACTCGCATCTGGCTAAAGGTCCATTGTGGAGCAGTGTGACGCCACATCTTCAAGAGGAAATTGTTAAAATAATAATAATAATAATAATAATAATAATAATAATATGATGGCAGCTCTGGTCATTTGTCATACACCCTTGAACCAGCAGGCCGTCATGTCCTGGAGGTCCCTGCCAACCCACGAGCCTCTTCACCCAGCCTTTGTGTCACTGGCATGTAATGCCATCCTAGCCCTGCCCCCTACACCCTTAATACCCCTCCCAGTCTGCCACGCATGCAAACAGGCCCCGCCCTCCAAATCTGCCAGTCCTTTTCCCTGGGCTCCAGTGCTCCACCCAGACCGGTGCTCTCTTCCCCCCTCCCCCCTCCACAGCTGCTGCTAATTTGGTGGGTGGTCTCCAAGCACCGATTGGCTTACTACGCTCACTGCGACGTCTACGAGTTACCTTTACATGCTCCTTAACCGCCACAATCACCCCCCCCCACTTAAATCTTTCACCCCTCCCCCCCTCCAACTGGACCTCCCTTTGTTCCTCTGCGTCCGCTAACTCCTCTCTGTGGCCCATGACACCACAGAACAACGACAACGAGACCCCCCTGCACTGTGCCGCCCAGTATGGCCACTTCGAGGTGGTGCGAATTCTCCTGGAGGAGCTGACGGACCCCACCATGAGGAACAACAAGTTTGAGACCCCCCTGGACCTGGCGGCCCTCTACGGGCGCCTGGAGGTGGTCAAGCTGCTCCTGGTGGCCCACCCCAACCTGCTCTGCTGCAACACCAAGAAACACACACCCCTGCACCTGGCCTCGCGCAACGGACACCTGGCAGTGGTCCAAGTCCTGCTGGACACGGGCATGGACATCAACTATGAGGTGTGTGTGTGTGTGTGTGTGTGTGTGTGTGTGTGTGTGTGTACAGTAGGTTGGAGGTGAATGATTGGAATTCATTAATTGCTCTGTGTTACAATATGCTGTCATATTTGAAACTGAAAGAAGTTGCTGCTGAGTAGTTGAGCTGGTATTGCCCCCCCTGGTGGACCTACCTGACCTAGCGGCATTAATTTTGCACCTCTCTCTCTCTCTCTCTTTCTCTCTTTCTCTCTCTTTCGCTCTTGTCCTTCAAGGCTCTTTACTACATCCTGCAGGTTTCAATTAGCATGGCTCTGTGAGCTAGAAAACGATCTGCTTTAATTTCTGAACCAAATAATTTTCCCAAGAGGTGGCTGCTTGGGTAGAGGGTCATACATAGCTGCCCAGCACAGTATTTTCACAAATAGGATTCTTTAATCAAAGGTAGGGCAAATCTTTAGGTCAATCACTGCAGGTGTCAGAAGAAAACTAACTGTGCCTGTGTGAAGTGATTGAAATGCTGTTTAAACACATTACTGGGTGTACATAAATGTTTGACCTTTAATGCATGGAAACATTTAGGTGGCTCTTCTCTTATTGCTAAACATGTGTACAGACCCAGTAGGGACATAGTAACTAGTAATTTCACGCTGTATGTTTATCATTTGGTGGGAGTAGGTGTTATTAGGACATCGTCCACCATTGCTTTTCTGTTATTACAGGGGTACAAGTGGTATCAGACACTCTGGGCATTCCTCTCTTAGGCAAGCACTAATTTGTCCATCCAACACAAAGCTATTTCCAAGTTCCAACTATTTTGATTTGTTTGTTTGATTGTGCGTATTGTGTATGTAAATAATTCCGTACAGATTTGCGCTGTTTTGAAATATCACCATAGACGATTCTACATTGAATTTGTTCTATTTAGTTTGACCTTAGTCGGTCTGTCACTCTCATGTTTGTCAGACGGAGAAGGGCAGTGCCCTCCATGAAGCTGCTCTGTATGGGAAGACGGATGTGGTCCAGAAACTCCTCCGAGCAGGTCAGACTTTCAGGTTTCACCAGCTTTCTTTGAGAACCCTGATCTCAAGGAATGTCACTCACTGTGAGATGACTCACGTCGCGGAAAATATTCCAAGCATGCATGACTCTTAAGTGAAAGCACTTCATCTTTTTCTGAAATGCAATATCTGCCCCTCTCTCCGTATGCAGGCATTGATGTAAATATGGTGGACTACAAGGGGTTGACAGCGCTGGACACTGTCAGAGACATGCCCTCCCAGAACAGCAGGCAGATAGCGGCTCTCATCCAAGGTAAAGCCCTTGTTTAAGAGCACAGCCGCGGGGACGCTGTGTTGATAAAGCGTACTGTAATAATCCCAGAGGGGAGAGTTGTGATATAATCTCCTGTTGCAGGTCACATGACTGGAAAACCTCCTGACTTAAAGCTTCCACCCCCACCCATCCCCCCACCAGAGGAGACTCCCAGCCCACGTAGTAAAAGAAGTGAGGGTTTATTGCATTTCACAGATCTGAAGGGAAGTTCTGCTGTAGTAGCACTTGGGTCAGCAGTAAACGCACCACAATTTGACCACGTTTGCCCAAGGTAAATGTGGTTTTCTTGCCTATGTTTGCAGCTATTAACGGCTGTGCTGTGTGTGTGTGTGTGTATCTACAGGTGATCTGGAGAAGGTTAGCGAGCTCATCTCGGGGCTGGCCCCCGGGCCTGAGGAAGAGAGCCCATATGAGGCACTGTTTGAAGCCACTTCCTGCCACTCCTTGGACAGCCTTGCCAGTGGCAAGTCCTCTGACAGGGACTCTGGTCGGCCAGACAGCGAAGCTGGCAAGGTTACTATAGTAGTATTTATTTAAACTAAGAAGAGAAACGAAGTGGAGAGAAACTGCTGGCATTTTGTTCAGACATTCCACTAGAGGGCATCAGTGTTCTGTTTGTCTCCCATGCTAACTCTTCTTGTGGTGCAACATTTCACTGCATTTGTCTTAGTTATATAATAAATGGTAAATGTGAGTGTCAAATGAAACTGCTAGTAATAATTTTCTAAATTGTGTTCATCGTCATTTACAGAAAGATCGCCAGGGTCATCCTTCACTCCCTGGCCATGAAGAAGAAGTGATTTCGGAGGTACGAGCAATATAATATGACTTTGTTGGCAATGGATATCTTGTTGTTTATTCACCGTGTCTTTCTTCATATTGGACATGTAACACTGAAACATGTAGCTTAACTGCTGTGGCTGTCAGCATCGATGTAGCTCTAAAAACAAGCTCTGCCTAGAAGTGGTATGTCTTCTGTCAGCATAATGGTACAGTATAGGCTCCCCACTGAGGATGACAGTGGTGGCACTGTCACACTCTTCTCCATGCCTTCTGCTCAATTGAAACCTTACTAAATATTAATCTGAGTATTGGCTCGTAAAAACAGAGAAGGGATTTAGAAGTGTATGGATGTTGCCAGAGAGCATATTTGGTCAACTTTGTGCCTCAACATAGAGAATATTAAGGAAACTTTACATTTCTGAGTTGAGAGTCATTTGGAAAAGAGCACTTATGTGTTTAATTTAAACTGACAAGGTTTGATAGGTTTGCCCAACACTAAACCAAGCAGCATGTTTCACAATAAGTTAACGAGTTAACGCAGAATGTGAACTGTGGTTCCTTATTTAATTTTCTCTCAAATTTCAGTTAACCCATTAAGGACTAAGGGTTCGGGTATAAATGACTCCCTAAATCCCGAAGGTTGTATGAAAAATTTTGATATTTTACTATTTCACTAATAAAAATATTTATCAGCCTGTGTAGCAGATAAATACATAAAATAAAAAGCATTTGAGAGCTGACAGCGTTGGCTTTAATAATAAAATGTAATGTGTGACTAATGGTAAATATACACTTTAAAAACAAACCCATCAACATCATAAAATCATACGTTTGTCAGAAATGATCAGAAACCAGAAGTGATCATACAATAATAGAATAAAAAATTCACAATAAATAATGAAATGCTAAAACAAAATTGCACTTGGTTTCCCACACTACTATACAATCTTTATAATGTGTTGTCAATGCATTTCAGCCTATCACAATGAGTTTAAATGCGAACGTGAATAAAAAGATTATCACATGACCAAATGCATCACAGACATCCCATCCGCCTGTAAAGGAAGATCTGTCCGTAGTGGGTGCAGACAGTATGATAAAAGCATCTGCGAAATGCTGTCAACACAAACTATGAATGTAAATCTGGCCAGTAGATGGTGCTATGGCGTAGCAGCCACTCATTAATGGCACTATGACCTCTCCATCTCACATTGTCATTCCTCCGTAGTGCACCAAAGTGCAAAGGAGCTGAAACGTCTCCCGTCACCTCTTGATATCTCATATTTACTCTTTCTAGTTTCATCTTTCACCTCTCACCCACCCCCTCCCTAAACCCCTTTACCCCTTTTCAGGCTCTGTATAGTAACAGCAGTATTGACGGGAGGGGAGAGCCGGTGTACGAGGACGAGAATCACACATACGAGTTGCTGCTGTCGGCGCAGACCAAAGGCCAGCCAAGACATGATGGCCACGTCAATAAAGGTGATGTATTGCAGGTGTCCCCTTCCCGTCTCCCTCCACCGCCCCCCCACGTCCTGGTGGTATTTTTCCAGAGGGAAGCAGTGATTAATGTGGATACTGTTGTGTTTTAATTTCCATTACTCACCAAGTATTTCTTACATCTGTTTTTGTTTGTGTTATACAAGGCAAGTGCGTGAGTCTTCCTTCTAGCAGCTCATATTCCCACACTTATGCTCCTTTAAAAATGATATTTATGTGTCTGGACGGAACATACTCTGATAGTGATCTACCTAGTGATCTACCTATTTATATCTACCTTGAAAATTTGTAGAACCATTGACTGTATTGCCAACCCATGCTGATGGTCAGGATGAAATATTCCATTTGATCACATTATGTAATTAACCAAATGTATTGTTGTCCGTGACTATGACGCTGGTTTCCTTATTATGTAATTCGGTATAAGGTCCCTTTAACAAATGTATCTCTCGTCAGTCTACAAGACAAAATATCTTAAATTAATATTATTATATTAAAAAGATAGCATCCAATTGAAATATAATAACTTGGTTTATTTATATTTAGGTACTCGAAAGGCCACAGTCACGGCCAACTTAAATATCACTTTCAATATGATGCCCTAGACTATTTTTGGCGTACATGCAAGAAGGCCATTTTTACCAGTGTCTGGCGAATGGAACTGCGTAATTGGATTAATAAGGATAAAATTAGCAGGCAATTTTGATCCTCGGCTGTTGATGTATATGTTTTTAAAACGGTCACCCTCCTATTTTTCAGCCTAGTCAGCTTCTCTCCTCCCATTAGAGGTGGGAGTTTAATCGTATATGTGGTTCAATCTAGTTTATTTGGATAAATGATGGCATTTCAAAAGAAATGTCCAGTCCTATACCCACATTTCTCTTCCACCATACAAACATAACGATTAGTGGTATAATTATTTTTATTCCTGTTTTTCATGTCACTGTATTCGCCCCTGAACTAAAAGACAGGCAAATTAATCTAAAGTCATTCAGAATGTTAGCCTGACATGTCATAATGCATAATACATGATTTTATAAAACATCACTTTCCCATTTGCTTAACACAATGTCTCTCCTGGCTATCATAACCTATATAGCACATCTATAAAGTTGAGGATATGTTGATTAATTCAACATTGAATGAAATAGTGTTGATATACCTTCTTAAGTGATTACCTAACAGTTATCTTTTCTATCCACCCTAGATGAGAACACCACAGTGCAGTCTTCTAGCAGTGCCATATCTCAGGTAGGCTGATATTACATAATTGATCCTCATTATAGCAGTAGCTGAGATTTAATTTAGGCTGCCGGTTGATATTGTATTTGCATTACAATGATGACTGCATTCAATGTGAGTTCAGTACAGTACTACAGTACACTATTCACACCAACAACACACGTGTGTGTGTTTAAGGAATTCCTTGTTTCCAAGCATTGCTTTGTTGTGTGTTTGTCCTCTAGCGAAACCCCAGCATGTATATCTTCCTCTATGCACTTCATTCAGCAATATGCCTGTGTCACTAAAGTTGACTGTCAATCTTCAGGCGTCTCGGTTTAGTGTTGGTTCTGTAAACCGGCATCACTGAGGCTTGGCTAAAGATTTATAGTCCTTACCTCTCCACTGTCTCTGCTGGAGCTAGCAACCGGAGGGCTCTGTAAATCTGTCCTTTTTATTTATTATCCCATTACATCTATTTATATTGACCTCTCGTATTCATCATTCCGCTAGATGTGTTTTATTAAGGCTGTCCCTTTGCTTGCACGGCGTCTGCTTGTGTCTATGTATCTCACTGTTCCAATTGAAGCTGCCAGGCTCCTTAGCTGTCTGTTATACCAAATGAGTGATGTGCCTCCCCCCTCCGTCTTATAATCAGCGGGTGCCTAAACCAAACGGAATCAGATGTAGTGCGGGCAGGCCTTCCACCAGCACCACATCACTGGGAAACGAGCTAGCTAAGCCTTAGATAGCACTTGGCAGCTGTGAGTAACATTTCCATCTCTGCTCTCCCCCCCCAATAGCGTAAGCCCACTGTTCCCAATGACCTCAGACCCCCAGGCAAGATGAAAGACACTCTCCAGCCCCCTGGACAGGCCCGTGCGGTCCCACGTGCTTCTGGAGGTGAGATGCAGTTAATAATTTGTTAATAGTCAAACATGACCCTTTAGTAGCTTGTGGGTACGGTTGTATTTAGTGTTGCATAGCAGAAACTGCTGTCTATCTCACTGCCATAGGACAAAATGATGCCCAAGGTGAAAAACTGAAGCGCTTTTAAGATCATGGAGTGTTATGTCTCACGAGTGTCTGCCATTTTTTCAGTTTTTTGTATCCTATGCATCTTTAAACAAAATATGAAGTCAGTTTTGGCAGAAGTCTTAAGAAGAAGATGTAAGCAGTGCATAATTTAGGGGAGAAACACTCAAATCCCAGAGAAATGCCTATGAGTTTGTGTCTGACTAGGAATAGCTGATTGGCATTCTAGGGCAGTAGATCGGATTTGGCTTGTTTGAAACAGGCTGATTGACATGTCAAAACGCATTTGGTTGGAAATGTGAAACAGAATTCTTCCTCGGTGTTAATTGGTTCTATATACAGTATGTCCCTCATCCGCACTTAAAACTGGAACTGGCATGTTACTTAGGGAAGCATTGCTAATATACAGTATTCATTATATTAAAATACAATATTACTTGAAGAAACTTCTCTGTATTTAAATGATTGAAATAAGAAAATAACTCTCTGCCAATAGTTATCTACATCAAACATGGCGTTATGTCTTTTGGCCCAGCGGACATGACATCACTAGTCAAACTTGTAGCTCGCACAGGGCCAAATGGAATGCACATGTCGTCCTCTTCTGTGGTGACCTCACTCGACTATAATGGTGCCTGTGTCTCGTGCAGTAGAGTGAAGGGGAAATGCAATATAAAATACCTTGTGTTAGCCAGCGCTAGCACTGCGCCTGACTGTTGGAGCATGGGTCGATCTGCTCACTGGACGTGTACACACCGGCCTGCCAAACACAGGGTGGGTGTTTGCTGTGGTCCTGACATATGTGAACAGTACGCTCACTCACCCTGTATGACACACACACACACACACACACACACACACACACACACACATTCAATGTTTCCTAAATTAAGTGTCTGGCCAATAGGGGGCTCAGGGCGTTGTTTGGCACGGTTCTCTGTTGCTAACAAACCCTATAAGACAACAGAACAACTGAGAGGTTAGTATCTGACGGCTCAACAGGATATGAGTCTTTCACAGTCTGTTCTAGATGTTTTCCTCCTATTTAAAGGTTCAGAATTAGCCAACTGCCTGAGGAGATGAAGTTGGGCACACGGCGCTCTCATTTGGCAAAGGGCGAACTTAAAGTGCTGGTCTATGGCCTGATGCGGTGTCACTTTGTCCAACATTCTCTGTCCCCTAACACCCTGAATCTATAACCACGGCAGTGGGGGTGAACACACACACACACACACACACACACACACACACACACACACACACATTCTCACAGTCCAATATTTGGGATTGTGTCTGAGGCTGGCAGGCTGAAGGGGGATCAAGTGTTCTGGGTGCCTGTCCCTGAGCTGCGGCTAGCGTCCAGAATTAGAAGACAAAGTGGCAGAATCAGCCACTCACACAGCGAACCAGCTCTAATAGGGCAGGGTTCTTTCCACACTTCTAACCCACTAACCCAGAGTGTTTAGAGTTAGATGAACACCCTTCCCCACCAACCTTCTCTCTTTCTGTGGGAGATCAAAGTGGAGAAAAGAGGCTTGGAAACTGGGATTAAACCGCATTCGTTGGTACTTTTCCAGCAAGGTGTGTAGAAGTGGCAGAAGACAAAGCAAGTCTGTTTCACTTTTGTTTGCGACTTGAATTCTTGTCTATCTTGTGTGGCAGCGTGCATGTTGGTTGCGTAAGCAGTGGGACTTGTGTCTATGTGATAAGTGTGGAGAGAGTTCTCGCAAACCGCTGTTGTCAGAGGATTTAAGCGCGTGTAAAGGAATGTCTTGAGCGGCTGGCGAAACCGGCGGTGTTGTCAGACGACTGCAAGCTGGGTTAGGAATTCATTTTTTTCTCCACACTCCTCCCTGTTTTTCTCTCCCTCGCCCCTGGTAGGAAACAATTACAGATCTGTATGCGAGGTTTGCGTGGGCGGCTTCTTATTAGCCTCGCTGCTGCGGAGAACGGCCCTTCGGTTGGAGTCTAGTCTAGTTCTCAGCCTTCTGCTGCGGCTCTCTTTCTCAACAGACTCTCCTATTCCCCCTCCCCTCCCCACCACAGATAACTCTGTGCCAAGCCAGGAACGAGGAGCAGGTGTCCCCGAGCAGTTCACCGGCCTGCTGCACGGATCCTCGCCTGTCTTCGACTGCCGAGAGGAGCCCTTCAGGTTAACGGGGGAGGTGCCATCCTGCCAGGTCCAGCCTGAGTCCAAAGGGCCGGGCAAAGCGAAGCAGTCAGCAGCACCAGCACCACCAGCAGAAGCTGTAGCAGTAGCAACATCACCAGTAGCAGCAACTACAGCAACAACTACAGCAGTAACTACAACTACAACAGCAACAACGACCGCAACAACAACAACAGCAACATCATCAACATCAACCACAACAACAACAACAGTAGCAGTAGCATCATCTCTGCGCCCCAAAATGGCCGCCATCCTGACAGACTGTGACCCCAAAGCAATTTATGCCACTGTGAGCAAGGAACCCAGGGACTCGCTGGGTGCCGGCAGGCCTCGCCCTCCCGGGGACCTGAAGCTGGCCCGCAGCCTCTCCAAGTCAGACTCGGACCTGCTCGTGTCACCACCTAATGAGGAGGACGGGTGCTTGGGCAGTCGGAGCGAGTCTGTTTCAAACTGTAGCACTGGCAATAAGAGGCTGGAGAAGTCTCCCTCTTTCACCTCAGAGTGGGACGAGGTAAGGGCCTTTATATTCATTATTTAACCTAAGGATGTTGTATAATTCTAAAATAAGCATGCTAACTGACGTATTTGTAGGTCTGCTAACAGTCTGTTACTGAAAATTATACTTGGCCGGATTCTTGTTGGTCTTGAGTCATGTTCATTGATAGTGAGATATATATCTCACTGCCTCTCTCAAGAACCAGGGCCTGGTTTGTTTTATAGGATATTCCTACTGGTGCTCATTTTGGATGCACCTCTGCATTAAATGTGAAATACGAATCTTGTGTTATTGGTCTCAAACAGACCAGTTTTGGTTATCATGGCAGAAGGAAAAATAGAGTATATTCCTGGTGAATAGTAAGCCTGTGAGAAAGAGAGTGGGTGTAGTAGAACGATGAAGAGCAGAAAATGGAGATGCAAAGAGACAGTCCGATCCTCCCTTCATGACAGGGGCCTGCACAGGCTCGAGGCTCCAACCTGAGACCCTCTAGAGAGGGACAGCGGCATGCTGGCATGCTCACAGATCACTTACCAAACAGCACTGCCCGTAAAAGCATTGCTTGTAAGAAGTATTTATTAGAATTTTTGTAGAAAACTAGAATATACAAATAACCACCAATCCACCAAACAATCTGTTTGGGTTTAAATCCTGAGCATTTCTGAAAATGTTATACATGTTAAGCAGTAATAAACAGGACATACTGTAATCCACCTGTATCCTGTCCTTTAGCTAGCCTGGTAAGACACATCCAGACTTTTGCCAGCGCTACGAGTGTGTATAATTCAAAGTTATGTCAAACAAACGTTCTGCTGTGATTTGTAAACTCAGGCGCCTGACAGCTTCAACCAATCAGAATACATACGGGTGTGGAGAAAGTTCCCCTCACAGGCTCCAACTGTATATCTGGATGCTGACTGACCATGGTTTTCTTAAACGGTTTAGAATAGAAATGTCCCAGACAAGTAGTGGAGCATGTGAGATCATGGTGTTCTCATAAGGCGCAATGTTTTGACCTTTTCTAAGAACATAATTCTGATTGTTTACAGGATTGTTTGGGCCTTCTCGTTTCTTTTGGAAACAAAGATTAGCTACATTGTCTCAGGGTCACTAGATTTCAGTCTACTTTAGCTAGAGATTTCGGAGCATATGGGAATAGGCAGCTACATCCAAGTCACACCTTAGAACAAGTCCAAGAAATCCAATAGCAACCAAGATCTCCCCAGCAGAGAGATTCTATTGCTGCCCAGTGTTCCTTTACATGTCCACCAAGGATGCTGCTGTGAGCTCTGATGGAAGCAGCATTCCGGTGGATGTGTGACCTTCCCAGGGCAGTGGCTTGCATGCAGGTGGTCAGGTGTGAGGATTCATCCTATTCATCCTCCTTCTATCCATCTGATAAGGAGGGAGACCCAATAGGGAGGTTTCTTTTTGGCTCAGGAGGCAAAACACTTGCCTTAGGGTGTTGACTGCCAGCATTTTAAGAATTGAAGGTACACTCCTCAATTGTGATGAGGTGAGAATACACCACCCCATTGGCAATGGACAGATCAGAATGCCCGCCAGGTTGCATGATGCAGTTTGACGAACACAATCTCTGTTGCTTCAGAATCATCTGTATTGCTATTGCACATGCTCACATTATCATGCACATGAGGCCCATCGGGCTGGCCTTGTATGAGGTTGCTTGTTGTTGTGACCATCGAGAATGGTCATTGAGAGTGTTATTACCACAACAATGCTGATTGTTAGTTCTTTTAGCAGATCTCCCATGACTACATTTCCCATTTCTGTCTACCATAAGTGAACATGGGGGCCAATTTGATATTTACCTTCTAGAGTTAAGATACATCCTTATTGCCCCCCCCCCAGTTGCAGTTATTTTTGCAGCAAGCTTGTTGCTTGCTTTGTTAAAACATTGTTACATAGAAAACATAACAACTTTGAATAACAATGCATTATAGTTATTTGTTCAGACAGACAACGGATAGTCTCTGTGATAAAAGGGCAACCCATATTATTACTCTCTACACCCTAATGGGAGAAAGTCAAACTACAAAAGGATGTAGAGGGTCCTGAAGAATCTCCCCAGCTTTATTAAGTAAGCTTCTGATAGACGTGACTGAGATCAGTCAGAACACAGCAATTCAAGCTTCACAGTATGACTCATTTAATTTTAAAGCCTGGTCAAATATTTGGGCAATCTTTCTCCATAGAATTTTACAACTGTGGCCACTATAAATAATATATTTAGTGGCATTTAACTTCAGCATAGCCAATGCTTTCTAACATAACCACATACATTTAGTTTATAGGTATTGTCGAAGCCTACCATGGAAACACTCATTCAACTGAGGTATTGTTTTTTATGTAAGCGTTCCAAAAAAATGACCTCAAGCTTAATAATTGACCTGGTCGCATTACAGGGTGTTTTGTGTCAATAGACAAAACTGTGAACATGCTTGAACTCAGCAACAGTGTTGTATTTAGACAGGCTACAAGTCATAACACAATATTAATTCCATTGAAATGACAATATTGTGTTTTGCTATGACTTAGTAACCTGTTGCTTAGACTTGGTCTTCTGTTTAGTTTGTAATGCTAGCCAGTGTTTGGAAAAATGTCACACACTAGCTTGTGTGTTTGACTCATGTTAAATGCGTTTGATTACTCCTGATTACTCAGAGGAGGGTAGCAGTCATTCCACTGTATACCTAATGTGGAATGACGTTTTAGGTTTCTCCTCTTCAAACCTTATGACAATGTCTTTGGATTAACCAACTCAGTTCCTGGTTGTAAGCTGCTCGTCCTCATTATCCAGTACAGTATGTAGAAACCTGCAGATGTTCTGGTGTGGTTATGTTACAGTATGTCAGAAACCTAGATTGGGATTAATAAGCAATCTAGTTAACATTAAGGTTACATGCTTGGGAGCGAGCAAGTACACGTTTCATTGTGAGCTGGGATCTTAATAACAGAAAGAGATGCATTTCAGCCAGGGGACTATTTTATGAACTCTGTACACCAGGCTTGCATCTGTTTCTGAGTGAATTGGCCATCTTAACTTTGTCTGAATGCCTTGAGCCTTCTTTGTATTAGGCTGCTAGGAAAGAGCTTGTTTTATTATTCATCATCCCCAATGGTCTTATTTGATATACTGCCATATGTTGACCATAAAATAGAATTTTGGTACCATTTTTTTCTGGACTATAAATGGCACTTTTCACAAATCTGCCATTAAGAGGAAGTCACTTTGATCTATTTGATCTAATTGCATTTATATTTTATATACTTTTTTTTGTGTTTCAGTAGTCAGTTTTCAGTTGTCACGAGTATAGAGTGCCATCTCTTGGCCATAGTTGTTATTAGTAGAAAAAAGAAGTACTGTAAGTTACTTCATAGCCTTCATAGCAACCATCTTGCCCGTCACGAGTGACTGCGCTTGAACACTCTAATGAACTGTGTTACAGCATCTGTGTCCCAAGTATCCCAAGATACCCTACTCCAACACACACACCAAGACATCAATACATTTTGTATAGTGTGTCTAGTCTCATTCTCTATATATATCTTATTCTTCCTACCACACCCTTACTTCACTTATTCAGACACACACACATCAATATCCTGCCTCTAGTTTCAAGGCAGGGAGATTTGACTTGCATGAGGTCTTTGTTGGTCTAGGCATCTCTCTGTTTCTGTGTGTGTGCGTGCGCGTGCGTGGGTGCGCACTTGTGTATAAAGCCCATGCTAATGCAGGTTAGTCCATGGGATCAGATGGAACATGACAATCCAAGGGGCACATTGTGTGGGCCAGGAAACCTAGCTCCACAGATGGGAGGAGATAAATAGAGAATGGTTTAAAGAAAGGCAACCATAGAGAGATGGACAAATTTGAAAAGGGCCATCATAAACAGCCATCCGCTTCCACTTCCATTCTGCGCTCCCCACAGATGATCCAATGGCCATAATGAAACCCACTTTTGTGAGTATTGATTCTTTAAATGCACCAGCTTTACTGGAATCTATTTATTAAACCTGTCATGAACGTGTTGAGCAAGACAAGCATTGATGCTCTTTCACATTTTTGGAGGGTAGAAATTTGCTGGAGACTTGATTTATTTGGTATGAGCTAATATAGATTATGTGCTCATTTAAATGTAGCCAAGTTTATAAAATGGGAAACGTTCCCTGATATTGCTTATTTAATTAAGTTGTGCAAATTAGTAAATCCTCTCAGGCAATTCACAACCCAAGGTGACTTTCCAGAACATTTGTGTGTCTACCAGTACCAAACCTCTTCTATGGGCTCATTTTGAAGGCTAGCTAAGCTGTGTGATGCTAACATATCAACAGAATTGACTTGCTGTGGTCAAGCTAAAGATGTGTCGGATTGGTGTCTGTGGCCCAGTGTATTTACACTTTCACAAGACTCTCCTATGCAGTTGCTGCTGAGCATACCAATGTGGACCTGCTTGAGTTGAGGCACTCTGCTAAATACAGAAGCACGTCAATGGGACTGCTTACAGCGCTTTGTCCCGGTGCTGAAAGCAAACGCTGGCACCTGCTCAGAGGGTAGAGCTTTTTTGTGTGGGGGGGGGGGGGGGGGGGGGGGGGGGGGGGGGGGGGGGGGGGGGGGGGGGGGGGGGGGGGGGGGGGGG
>JAODTR010070859.1:0-15770 GCA_025399935.1 Amblyopsis rosae | reverse complement strand
CCTTACCGGTTCCCCCCCGGCCTAAATTGGCCTGGGGGTGGGTTCCCCCCCCCCCCCCCCCCCCTACTGGGAGCTCTGATGCATATGCATCGCAAATCCCCCCCAAGACACGCGGCCGGCGCAGCGCTCGCCTTACAAAAGCAATTTGGCGCGATGCAGCGTTCGGGTCAAGCGCCCTGCCTGTTCACCCCTCAATTGGTTTAATCAGGCCCAGATAGGAACCTCAGAGGCACCTACAGGCAGCTTCCTTCCCTGCCATTATACCCCGATGGGTGAGGCCAGGGTGGGGTTTGTTAAGGGTGATGGACATGACAGCCACGTCTTACAGACGAGTCAATTGGAAGGAATGGAACTTTTGTAAAGCTTTCAGAAACTTAAATTAGTATTTCATTTCAATCTAGCTTTATTGTCTTGAATAAAATGTGTATCTGTGCTTATGGTTGTCTGATATTGAAAGAAGTGATTTTGGAGAGAGGGGGCAGGGCCACAAGCTATTAAGCAGCTTTGGAGCCATTTTGGAGCCATTTGAAACCATTTTAACCCTTTTCGTTGTGGCTTAAGGTACAATAGTTAGATAGTGATACTGTAAGCTCAATTACTGACTTTGGAAGAAACCTGGCAACAAAACAAAAGTGAAAAGCCATGCTTTGTAAGCTAATCAAGGCAAACTACCAAGTAAAGCCCAAAATGTCAGTGTACAATATACTTGCGCTGTCATGAAAATAGCATTTAAAGTTATTGAACTTTATATGTGACATGTATTTGGCTGTCTTCTTGATTCAGGTGAAGAGAGAGAAAGCAACAGATGTTGAGACAAAAGAGCATATGCATTCTCTAAATCAAAATAGATGAAAAACTAAACACACTTTCACATTCAAAAAATGTCATGCCATGCACCAGCTCACCTGAATGTCTACGTGTCAAATCCACTTTCATCTAAGTTGACAGAAGATCATTTTACATCTAATTGCCGTGCAGTTGTTGCTTGATCTAGATGTACAATACACAGGAATTAAAGTGCAATGCTGTTTCTCTGAAGCCAAAATAGATAAATTTAGGGCTACTGTAGAGTAAGCCATAACTCTAACAATCATGACAACTTTATAATGATTGGGACCTATGATACCAAAGTTGTATTATTATACCTAAATCCAAGGTAATATTTGGCATCAGAAAAGATTGTCCCACATGCTATTTATTAAAGAAAATGTTTATTTATCTTGTGAATGTTGGTTAATCAATGTAAGATCATCGCAAAACAAAACACAGAAGTTAATCCTTTGTTATTAATAAGACACACATAAAATACTGTTAACATTATGATTTCACCTGTTCCACAGTATGCGCCTTTTAATACATGAAAGTGATTTTTGGCATGTTCTAGAAATCACAGCGATAAATGTTACACATTACATTGTACTTTTCCCAGATACATTACAACCATGCAATTATATTGTAAATAGATAGTCTGATAGATAGATTTGTCTGTGGTTGTTGAGTTTGATATTGGTATTAATAGAATATTTATGTCTGACAGTTTGTATTGAGAGACAAGCATGACTCACAAAACAATGCATGAAGCAGACCATGACATGAGTCACATAAATATGCTTGCACCATCCTATATAAAAATGTGAGTGGGTTTGGTTTGGCTCACACCAGTTCTTTGATGCTGCGTGTCCCTATAAAGTGGGTGGAAACAATCTCTAACAAACAGTCAGGTGCATCTACTGGCGTAAAAACAAATGACAGGGGAGGGGAGAGTCTACTGCAGTAATCCAGTGACTTACTGTAATAATGAATAACAGATACAGTGTCTGCTGTGTGAGTGACTCTTACTAATGCACTGTGGCTGGTAGAAGCAGGTTCTACCAGTCATCTTTATCAGGCCGCAGGGCAACACATACATGTGGATAGCCTGTGCACATCAAACTACAAGAGGTCTGTCATGCAAATACTGAGCCACACGGTGACTGCCAAATGGGAGGCAGCGTGAGTCAAATAGGTAGCCACGAGCCCACCCATAAGCGGCATGCGCTCTTGTCCGTGTGAACACAGGTTAAGGCTACTAACTACAGTGCATTACTGTAGCAAACTACATTAGCTGTTATCATTGAAGACATACAACATTAAGGCATTTCATGTTTAGTTCCTGCTATACAGTACAAGCCCCAACACAAACATGCAAATTATGGATTGGATTTCTTTCAGTTTGATCACATAATCATCCCCCTTCATCAAACCTCCATCTTGGCACTGTATGTTCCAGCCTTACTGCAGCATGTCCCCACTTTACACACACTGCTGCACACACAGTGCACTACATAGGCTGTGCTGCAACCACAGCTCATCTGGCTGATGTCCCTGTGCTGAGAGTGATTGACTTACGCCCAGCGAATGAGCACACTGCCATATTTGATCAAAACCTAATTGACAGTGGGAGTTGTCCTCTCAGTGCATCTCCCCTGTACAGTTGCTTAATACTGAGGTGGAGCATGGCGGACAGCCAGCAGATCAACCTGTACTGCCTTAGAAGGATCCGTACTTCTTGTATATCACACTATGATTGCTATGGCCTGTGGCAAGCCTCCATTGACAGGGCATCATTCTCAATGCCTTTGATACAGCGGTGACTCATTCAAATGACTTGTTGTATCTGTTGCTTCACTAACATAATGAGGTCAAAAAAGGAATGATCTGCGAGTGTGTGCGTTGGTTTGTGTGGTGGTGTTTGTGTGTGTGTGTGTGTGTGTTTGGGCATAATTTACTAAACATTTTTGGTTGAGCGTGTGCGAGAGTGTGCACGCGTACATTCTACATGTGAATGCATGCGCGCGCGCATGTGTGTTTGCTCGTTCACGTGCATTTGTGTGTAAGGTATGCAAATCACATTGTGTGTTTGTGCGAAAGAGTGTGTGCATGCGTGTGTATGCGTGCATGTGTTTCATTGTGACTTTCCATTTGCGCTTTTGTTTTTTGGGTGTGTGGGCGTATACAGCACACACCTTGCTGTGTGTGTGTGTGCTACCGTCACAACTGTGATAGGCAGGTGATCCCGCAGGGCTTTCTTTCAGCGGTGAGAAAGGAAAGGCAGACAGAGAGAGAGACAGCAGGGAAGACTGGAGGGGAACTAGTACAGTGATAATTGCTCTGTCCTCTGTCTCCTCTACTTAACCTTGACAAGACCCACGGTGGATAGGAATCAGCCCTGAGTCTCTGTGATGCAACTACAAGGGGCTTCTGGGTGTAGAGACACTAACGCTGTCAAGCATTGGGTCAGTGTTAGGAGCCTTGTCCCCAGAAAGACAAGGTTCCTAGCTCGCAACCGCCAACCCATACAATCAAAAGGTAATAAAAACACTTTTTTAGGTGGATATCTTCAAATCCCTGAAACAAAGTCTAGTGTCGCATAAGAGATGTCATGAATCGATGAATGCATTAATTATTCCGCGTAACGTTCATTCTTCCAAGTTTTCCAGATTGCTTTAGATGCAGAAATCTGAACTAAGGCCCATCTGGCACCTCCAAGTAGACTTACATCAGCTCTGTACTCGCTGCCAAAGAGAATGAGGATGTCACAACTTGAACCTGTGAGGCCTTCAACAATCAATCTATTCTGCAGGAAATTACACGTGCACACCCATTAATGGAGCAATTGAAATTGCGCCAAACTTTTTCAACTGATCTAGTCAGCCCAACCTACCATAAAGTCTGTCCAAGCGATCATTGTTCCTCTTAACACCACACTAGCCCCGCCAAAGGGATATAGATTCATAAAGCATTCACCGCTTTGCAACATTTACACCCATTTTCGAAATGCAATAACAATGGAGGAGTAAAATGTCCCCATGTATCTTTTAGTGGAAAGAGTGGAAATGATGTCGGATGCCTACAGTGGAGATTTTATCGAAAAGGTTTGAAAGTGAGGTGCAAACATTTGTTTTGACTTGAAACCAAATGTATGATCAATGCATATCTTATCTTTGTCAAGCGCCCTGTTCAGAATAATTAATTCAGCCATAAAATTTAATCTCAGGGTATATGTTAAAAACAGAATGAAACAGAATAGAATAGAATAGAATAGAATAGAATATACTTTTTTTTCTTGCAACTGACAAATGTGTGCTGTTTTTTTAAGGAGAAGCTTTGGAGGTTTACATTTTAGTAATAATAATATTTAATGGAACGCTCTAACAGCTAACAAAAAATGTTATACAACAGAGGCTTGTGCAGTTGGCGTGTGTGCGAACAGTGCACTTTGTTTTGACTAGTCATGAGAGAATTGTTCCTTTGCCACTGAGCCGGCTCATGTGTGTTGATAAAGGCACGTTAAGAGTGTCAGTCTTGCATCCCAGTCATGCCCTGCCTTAACTGTTATTATTACAGGTTTTAAAAGGCTGCTTTGACATGCTGACACTCAAACTAGGTGTTTGTGCGTGCACATATGTGAAAGGGAATACATGTTCAGGTTATTAAAGTGCACATATATGTTGTTGTTCATCTGTGAGAATCTGCATCAATTTCTTTTTTTTATTTGCGTGTTTATGTATTTATGTATGTTGTTTTTTGTATCTGTGTTTTATAAAAATGCCAAATTTGAATATGACAAGCTGGCGTTTTTACAATAGGAACGTGTGACTGCAGGCTGTGACGAATGCATGTTAAGCTTATACAACATGTTATTGTGTTCTACGCAAAAGGCACCTTCTAAGCAAAGTCAACAGGACTTACTAGTTAATGCGATTGATCCTAAAAATGCAGTCTTCATTTCACTTCCTTTCCTAATTCCTCCCTACAAAATATACATTCCAGCTTGAAGTCATTCATAACACTTAACGCCTCACTTAGCAACTGATATTGTGCATTTGAAGCTGAAGAAAATCATTTGGCAAATGAGTGGCCACTCTGGTCACATGACGCAACTGCACTCAAGGCTGTGGTCATACTAGGAGGATCACAAGCATAATACATGTGTGTGACTACATGAATGGAAGCAATGTGGTGGTGAAAATGATAAAAGAGTAGGCTACATTTTGTGTGTGAAGCAAAGCCATCCCTGGATAAACATCACTTAACAGATAAGATAGTAAAGGCCGGACTACACCAAGACTGTTGGCCAACCAAGCAGTAGAGACAACTTGGCCTGCTTGGTACAGTAGATTCTACCATCATCACTCAGAAACAGCTGATTTAACACAGAATTCTGTCATGTTTACAGATGATTATTATGTTTCCTTTTCTTCTTTTGTATTTTCTATCAGGCTACTTTTAAATTAAATAATCCAGCGCAGACTGAAATACAATACTGGCTTTGATGGCATGTATCCCATTCACAGAGCAAAGCTTTTTGACCAGAATGACCAGAAAAGCATTGTATGTATTACAGTAAGTTTAAGTAAATACATCATCAGTACTATATCTGTAACACCAAGATAAACACATTATTTGTATAATCGAAAAATCCACAATATTTGCCGTTGTGTTGTGGCTTACTGTACGCCACACACAATTACAGTAATACTGTATATCGATAATTTACATTGTGCATATGAGTTTTAAAACTTTTATGAAAACTAGGATTAAACACCAATAAAAATGTTACTATACCAATACTAATTATAACCTTTGTGTCACTTGTTACATTTAGTAAAACAATAATGTTATATAACCTATTACTGTAAATTATGACATAGGCATCGTCATTTTCGTCTACACTAGCCTACATATTCATTGCTTTAATTTATATTTTTCCACCGTAAGTAGAGAGGTAGATTTGTAGTCCAACTGTAACCAAACACACACAGTATTACTCAAATGAAGAAAATGAACTCTAATTGCACCATGGACCCACCTTTCAGTTGATCTATACATCCATCATCACATTACAAGCTAAAAAAAGGCTCTGTGTTAGTTCAGTTGCACTTAGGGAAACCATGCTAATATATTATCTCAGCCACTTCTAAGGCCTATATTTACCATACTGCCATAATACCCTATCATCAATTCCCTTTGTACTGATGGATTGAGCAGGCTCACTGGATTATAACTGGCAATTCCAGCGTGGCACATTTACAGGTGTAAGCTGAGGCTTTTGTCTGTCCTGGCAGCCTGTAGCTTCTGTTGGTGCTGCTCACTCTGTTAAAGGGTGTATTCGTCGTGGCTTTAAACACACAGCCAGGGCCTAAAGCCTAGCAGGGAAACCAAAATGGCTGGTTATTGCCTCAGAGGGGGTTAAAAGGATTGTAATGAGACCAGCCCGTAAACTCTCTTTTCCACGTACACACACATGCATACACACGCACACGCATACACACACACACACACACACACACACACACGTCACCATCTTGTTGCAAATTGGCGGCAGAGTTGCTAGAAACATATACCTACAAAGATGCTGCAGCTTCTCTGCAGTAACATATTACTGAGTTTGGAGGAGAGCAAATCTCAGCGCTGGTTGACAAACAGAGGTTGGATCTCAAGCCGCGTGCAGAGACAGGATCACAGCCGCCCCACACTAAATCCAGCCTATACCTGCTTTAAGGCTCCACAGCTCCCCCCACACCCCCTCCAGTTGTGACTCTGTCACCTCAGTCCTACAGGTTGACTAGGGACAATCCTAACGGGCTAAATGAGGGCCACTTAGGTGCTGGCATTAGGTTTTAGATGGGAGGGTGACAGGGTTGGGACTAATGGTAAGTCCACTGTAAGATCTCTCTCTCCCCCTCTCTCTCTCTCTCTCTCTCCCTCTCCCTCTCTCGCTCTCTCTCTCTAGACTTTGGTTGCCATGTCTGAATAATTCTGCCCGGTGCTCACCTTAATATTATGTCAAAACTGGTGGCCGTGACCCTCCAGATTCACTCCACGATCGTGCTGTAAAAACATTACAGAAATTGCAAATACATTAAAAATACAGGCATTAAAAATGCAAAGACGTTTGAGAAAGAGAAAGAAATACAATATTTCTAAAAAAAATTCTGCAAAATGGTAAATGTGTTATTCATCCTTAATTTTTATGTAGACGTTAATAGCACATAATTCTTTGACTATTATTTCAAATTGTTGGGTGAATAGTTTATAATTTTCCTTCCTAAAATTATAAATTATATAATCATAATAAACAACTACAGTCTATAGTAATTTGACAAAATGATCTGCTGAATGTGTGTATAATTACAGATGTTCTAGTTAACTATTTTCAAAGCCAATTAATTGTCCTTTAAGAATGTCACTATGTCATACCATAATCCTCATAACAGTTAGTAGATACATCTTTTAAGATAATGATTCATGTTTTCATTTGAGTGTACAGTATAGCCATTAAGATACAGGGCTCCTAACGTGCTTGGCATGGAATGTTGATGTTTGTATTTTATGGTATGCAATTTTATTTTAAGAACAAAAATAACCTACAGTATACATGAAGTAACAAACTCATGGTTCTCAAAAGCCCAAAGATCTTAAACTTCAAAGTACTTTCAGAAGTCACAGTGAAAGACATTGCTAATGATACAGCCTTAATTATATGTGTAGAAGAAAATTGGTCACTATCTAGCCGCAAAATGTAAATGTTGGCACACAGGATGAAAGTATAACCCCCCTAAATAAAAAATGTTTTTCTAACTTATGCCTTTTCAAAAAAGAGTGTTAGTAAGTTAGGTTTGATCAGTTCCTTACACAAACTCGGGTACCTGAATGTCTCTCAGGAGTGTTTATACATTACATGTATCTTGCGTAAACCAATACAGTAACTCAAATAGCTTTTTAGATTGGCGAAAAACAGACGTTTCACCCCAGCGATAGGATAAAATTACAAATTAACTTTCAAACTAATTTGACAAGCGTGATCATATTTCCTGCCAGTTATGTCCAGACTGGTAATTCATCTTAAAAACCTGGAGAAGCACCACATAGCTATTAATAATCTGCTGGAGCGGAGATATTCACCCATTCACAGACACACAGTGGGTCACACACACTCTTACATATCTGATCTCGTGCACATATTCAGTTACATTGTTAAAGATAGGTGTTCTGTTCTCATATTAACACAGGTCAAATCAACAGGCACCAACACAAACACAATACATACGGTACTGTTTGCGCAGGCTGGCATTTTTATGAACCCTCATCTTAGATCAGTGGGTTTTTTCTGAATTTGTAAAGGTTTCTGTTGGGTGCAAAAAACAGCTTTGATGTCACCGTATATCTTGCTGATCTCTGTGGCTCCACTGTGGCCTGCGTTACCTCCAGGTTTTACTAATTTAAGACTGGGCTTATGAAAATTGGACTTAATATACTGCCTGCCCCCTTCTACTCGAGTGCTTTAACAGGCTGTCTGGGTTGGGGACCGTAACTCACGAGCTGAGGTGCCAAGACCACGACTAAATTTTAGAAAATGTGCTTTGCAATAATGCAAAATGGTGTTTGTCTTTGCTCAATCGCCAGTAGATGCTCTGAGAAACACCACCATATGCTTTCTGTCAGTGGTCCCAAAGTTGTTGATCACAACATGATTTGTCTTGGGGGTATGTGTTACACCTTTTTTTCTGTACAGAAACAGTCAAACGGTATTTGACTTTCATGATTTACTATCTTTTTGTGTGCAACTATTGTAATGCAGACACACAAGTGTCTTTGAATGACTCTGGCCTCTAAATTAGCTCCAGTTGTCATTTTATTTAACAATCTGTCAAGTGCTCGTCTCATCATCGTACCATTTCCACTGATAGCTCTACTGGTATTTGCTTAATACGTGTGTACTCTGCTATGCTTTACAGTATGTTCCAGTTATGCAGATGTCATACCATTGTGTATACAGACAACCGATACAGGCAAATATTTTGCTTTGCTCTAAGGCCCTTTAACCAAACACGCACACCAGTCCAACGGTCTCCTCGTCCGATATTCTTACATTTGACTAAATATGCACCACAAGGCTGAAGGGGAAGGAGAGCGGAAAGGCAGAAGCTGAAACGTAAGCTTGTTTCTCCCTCATAACCCCACCAATTTATTCTGCCAGTCTGTCAGCAGCTTCATCCATCTGTAACACGAAGACAATGATGAAGCCGTCCGCCATTCAGCAGCTGTGGCCTCTCGTCAGGAGCCAACCAATTCTTTGCATGCTACAGTATGGAAGTTCCCATATGCCTACATGGGGAAGGCTGGTCTTCACATGAAACATCTATAGCTGTGTCGTGAATGAGCACATCTACCTATATAGTACAGTGAGAGAAGATGGGGTATGGGTGGTGGGGGTAGCTATTATTCATACAGTGCAGCCATTGACATCTACATACGACAACAATCACACCATCCACAGGCAGCTGCCAAGACAAGTAGGCTGTAACTTGAGAGGCTGCTTCCAAACAATGCTACAAAACCGTCGCCGGTGCCAAAGCTCAGGCACAGCCTACTGAGAAAGACAAGGCATGTTGGTGACTCTTCCTGTGTTCTTACAAACTCACCAAGGCTAGGCTGACAGACGGGCAGACAGGAATTCATTAGAACTTCGGAAGAACACGCCCTGAAGAACAAATATGCTCACATAAAGAAACGCTGTGAGAATATAGCAGCGCATCCGCCGCAACACAACACAAGTCAATTAAATCACAATAGTTGTACACAGGATGTTTTCTCGTGCTGTAGATGAAAAAGAAAACTCTTCTAACCTTCATATAACCAGAATGGTTTCTTGTGAACACCTGCCCTGTTGCATAAAAGTCACGTTTCAACATTTAAACATATTAAAACCTGTACAACCGCAACGTCCTACTGTTGGCAGCTCCAGCAAAGTAGCCTAATTATTAAGCGTTGCTCAAAAGCACTGTGATGGTTTGCAAACTGATGTCACTCCACTAACCTGTGGACTGATACAACCCATTACAATGTATAAAAGACCTGCTTCATTACTAGCCTGGTATGTCATTAGTGGCTTGGTGTGGTTCATATTATGAAGTACTGGATGCATTACAATCATAACACGTCACCCTATCGGACCGATGGAGATTTTCCCCAGATATTCGTGGACACGCCACTTGTCTAGTGACACCTGGTGATGGATGGCCTCTGAACAACTGACAAAACGAAGGAGAAAGATACGGAGACGCTTATTACGGCACGAGAGAGATGAAGGGAACCAGCCGGCACATGGAAAGAGGCTCTGGAGATATTAATATTCTTCTCTGATGAATTTGAGGAGGGCATTTCCACAAGATTTAAAGTATTTTAGACATGTCAGATGTATTTTGTTGGATGGTCTACTTGTATTGCTGCTTTTGTTGATTTTTCAACATTAAGTTACTTTTATTTGTCAGTTCCTCACTTCTACAAATTTCAAATGTAATAATTACTTTAGGCTAACATTATTTTAAGTTAACTTATGAGTCAAAGTTGGACAAGGTTAAGAATATACTGTAGTTTGGAAAATCTGCTTCCCACTCACTGTTGGCCTATTGTGTTATACTTTGTATACATTTGTATAGAACTTTTTGTCCATTCATTTTCAAAGCCAACAAAACAACAAACATTAAGATACAAAGCCAATAGCTTGAGCCCAGGGGTGAAGCTTTACTGCACTGGTTACAATATTGCAGCCACAGCTGAGCTTGGAGTGCAGCTCCCAGCAGCTCCCAGCAGCTCCCAGTAGCTCCCAGCAGCTCCCAGCAGCTCCCAGCAGCTCCCAGCATCTCCCAGCAGCAGCAGTGGGGTCAGCTTTGGGCAGAGAAACAGCCAGATATGTCATCCACCGTGGCTCTGTCTGCTCTCTCTCAACGCCCACTTACACACACACACACACACACACGCACACCTGAGCCTTAGGACACCCAGGGGTCTCTGGCTACGAAGGAGGAGGAGGAGGAGGAGGAGGAGGAGGGAAAGGTCAATATAAAGATGAAGATGAACAAGATGGAGAATATGATATGAATAAGATGAAGAAAATGAAGAAAATGACAAAGAAGAATAAGAATGAGAAGATAAAGATGGAAGGAGGAGAGAAGGAGGAGAAGAAGAAGAAACTACTTTGGCTGGAAGTCCCACTGGACACTGTGCCAAGCAAGCCAATTCAAGACACACAGTGGTGCGGTTCCAGTGGTCAACGCCTCCTAACCTCCAAACCCTGTGCTTTCCCTCCTCATTACCCCTTAGTCCCAGTTAACCACTACATATGATTGCTGGCAATTTGTTTGTTTATTCATCTTGAATTTGTGTTTGTGCGTGTGTGAGTGTAGGTGTGCGTGTGTGTGTGTGTGTGTGTGATTTGTAGCTATCTTAGTACCTTAGCTCAGACCTCTGTGTATATGCAACCTGTTTGAATTCAATATATTCAAATTACCTTTATGATTACAGTTTTATTTTGATTGCTTAAGCACAATTTTGAAAACACTATACACACAATTCACACAACAATATTACACACAAGTAGTAGAACAACTCAGATCTTTTGCAAAATGAAACACTTAATTCAAAACTACACAATGATTTGTGTAGTCTCACCTCACTGCTTTATTTTATTTATTTTATTTTGTATATATTTCTCAGATCAAATGTTAAACTCACCAGTTGTCTTTTTATAGTGCTTATGGCTGATTGGTGAGTTTAGAGTTACATAAGCACCTTAGTGTCTGTTCACCTGATGGCCGGGTTTGATCAATTGTTTCATAGGTGTGGCATTTTGGAAGGCAGTGCTTTGAAATCACAAAGAAGCGGCATTGTGTTAGATTGCTGTGTAATGTAGATTGTGTTTGTTTAGTATTTTGCAAAGCACTGTGTGTAGTGTTTTGCAAGACGTGTGAGGCTGAGAATGTGCTTATAGTTGTGCAGATCTGGGCTGTGGCATTGCTCCCCAAGTTGAAGTTATATAACATTTTGGTGTGTAAGCAATCGAAAAAAAAAACCTGTAAAACCACATTATTATTATAGCCATCCATCCATCCATCCATCCATCCATCTTCATCCGCTTATCCTTAGTCGGGTCGCGGGGGCAGCAGCTCCAGCAGGGGACCCCAGACTTCTCTTTCTCGAGCCACACCTCCATAGTGATGCGCCCAAAGGGCATCCTTACTAGATGCCCGTACCACCTCAACTGGCTCCTGTCGACACAAAGGAGCAGCGGCTCTACGAGTTCCTCATGGATGGCTAAGGGAGATGCCAGCCACCCTTCTGAGAGAACCAATTTCGGTCGAATGTACCCGTGATCTTGTTCTTTCGGTCATGACCCACCCCTCATGACCATAGGTGAGGGTAGGAACGAAAATTGCCTGGAAGATGGAGAGCTTTGCCTTCCGGCTCAGCTCTCTTTTCGTCACAATGGTGCGGTAAAGTGATTGTATTACTGCTCCGTCTGCTCCGATTCTCCGGCCAATCTCCCGCTTCAATGTCTCCTCACTCGCGAACAAAGTCTTTCTCCATGTCTTCGCCGAAGCTCGCCCACATCCGCTGCTTTGCTTCTGCTACGGCAGATGCTGCAGCCCTTAGGGCCCATTTTAGTTTTTCTCAATTGCTAAAACACTAAAACCCATTCTCTGAACCAAATGATCAATGGCCTGAACTAATGTATTAAATTGATCACTCTTTTGGCAAAACCATAACCAGCTTTTACCTAGTTAGACTCAATTTGTAGATCTGCATGAGTCTTTTTGCAAAACTGTAAACACATTCTCACTCACTAAAACACTTTTTGCAATGTGATGCACTTGTGATGCATAACGGTAACCACAGGTGTCAGAAGTCAAACACAACAAAAACACAGTTGTCACAGCTTAAACAAAATGGCTCAAAATGTATCACACATGTTGCTAATGATGTGATGAAACCAATATAAGACCATTCAGAGTGCACAGGTTGTTGCAGGTTGTAGGTATATGACCGGCAACCAGTAGTGTTTTAACTGGCTGTGGTATAATCTGAAAACATTGTTTGATTTTGAGAACAGATAATTCTGTTTTGAGGCAATAGTTACATTTTGCAAGAAGAGGTTTTGTGAATGTAATTAGAAAATTGGCTTTTTTGTTTAAAGATTTGCGAAAATGGTTGAGGGCTTCACGAAATGTGTCTCAGCAAATGAGAAAGACTGTAACATGTTGAGTATTCTGTAGTTGTGTTTAAAGGTAGAGTGGTCAGAAAATGAGATTGTATTGAAAATAAATTAGAGACAGACAGAAAGAGAAAAAGAATGAGGGAGACACTCTGACAAGGTCAAAGATGAAAGGCAAGACAGAGACACACAAACGAGACAAAAAGAGACAGAAATGGCTGATTTATTGACCACAGTGTGTAGACCTTGTGGAACTGGGCATAGAGGGAGCATTCCTCACCCGAGACAGAGAGAGAGAGAGAGAGAGAGAGAGAGAGAGAGAGAGAGAGAGAGAGAGAGAGAGAGAGTCAGGAAAACAAAGAAGAGAGAAAATGTACATAAGGAGCCAAATGTGATGGAGAAGAGGGGTGGGGAGGAGGGAGAAGGAGAAAACAGCTTTTCTAAAGCGACCAGGAGGTGTGTGCCAGCTGTGTTTATCTGACCTTTGACCTCAAGGCCACTCCAATCTCCAGAAGGCCCCAGTCTGCCTAGCAGGCATGCAAGCGCACGCTCATGCACACACACACACACACACACACACACACACACACACACACACACACCTTGTGCGCACAGCATGGTTTAACTTTTTTGACCATGCAAGCATGAGCACGTGCACACATGCACACATGCACACGGAGATGTACTGTGCCTTAGCATGGAACACGCGCTCACTTACGTGCACACACACACTCACACACACGCACACATGCGCGCGCTCACACACACACACACACACACACACACACAGATGCGTACAGCAGATTAGTGCAGCAGCACTCTAGCTGATTAAGCGAGAGCAGAGGTTAGTGTGTTGCCCAGCACACACCTGGCACCACAGACAGACTAGAACACACTAATTTGTTAAAGGTGCGGTAAGCGCTATTGATATTTGAACCCACATATTGGTCGTGCATTGCCAACGCTGGAGTAGTCACCCTGTATGTGTTCCCATTTACAGAGCCAGGACTGTGTAGAAACACCAGATTATTTTTCAGTGCGCGCACAAAACGGGCAGCTTGCAGACCATGAGGAGATATTTGACAAAAGGCGTTAGCTTACAATAGCTTACCCAACCTTTAAGCATTTTAAAACCATCCATATTCATATATACACCAATAAGCCAAAACATTATGACCTCCCACACAAGAAGCAAATACTGCAAACTATCTCCTAACAACAGCATATGCCAGGGTCTGGGATATATTAGGCGGTAAGAGAACAGTGTGGCCACATTACGGCAAGCCAACTGGGTCACAGCACCCATAGCGGTCTGAGGAGGGACAAAGCAACCAGGCAACAGGCTGCTGGACACCCAAGGCTCATTGTTGCATGAGGGCAACAAACCAATAAGAAAGCTGCTGAAGCACAAGTGGGCGTGGCGGAACAGTTTAAAGATGGATACAGTAGGAATCTGCTGCATACAGGCATGCATGACCTCAAACTGATTAAGAGACCCCTGCCAACCCATTATGACCACCCAGGTGGTCATAATGCTTTGGCTCATCTGTGTACAGTATATATTATGGATAATACCTGAGTAGAATTAGTTCTTTGTTTACAGTCACCTTGAAAACCTCCGGTTTAGAGAAAAAATTCATATTGTTTAGATGTGAATCCAAGGAACATGATTGGACGGAGCAGGAACACACACACACAAACACACACTAGCGCACGCACACGTGCACGCTCACGTGCATGCTCACGCGCACGCGTGCACACACGCACACACACATCTACCTTTGTCCACGGTGGCCAAATAATACATGCTACTTCTTTAACATTACAGACGGGAAGATTATCAACTGACATGGCGCTCTTTGTAACATTTGGATATTGCTTTTCCAATCGCGGCTATGTTAATAATCCTAGGCAGTTCAAAGAGCCTGCCTCTATTCGACCTCCATGTCAGTGTGTGTCCTGTAGCGAGGCCTCTTCACTGTCAGGATGTAACAAGACAAACAGAAGAGGAAGACAAGAAGAGGGGAAGTTTTTTCTCCTTTTGCAGCACATGAGTGGAACTCTTTACTAATCCTCTGGTCCTTGCCTCTGGCAATCACCCTCCTCCCTTTGCAGGGCACACACACACACATACTCACACGCCTACACACACATACAAGCCTTCACCTATATACCAGCATGCACCCCTATCACACACACACACAGAGATGCACACATTGTGGTGGACAGATCAAAGGCTGATCAGAGTGTCACAGTATATAACTGTAGACCTGGCTGTACTGTGTGTTTACTGTAATCTAGCTACACTCTTTTGTGAGGACCAATTGATGTGGTTGGATACAATGTGGTCCAGGGTTGAAAAAGACCAAATGTGTTTCTTTTTTTCCTTCCACGCTTTATTTTAAAGTGTCTAGATAAAGCACCGCAAGCTAAGCCATGCCAGGAGAACATGCTGTAGAAGTCCACTATGAGCCATGTATTTACACCCCCTACTAAAACAACTAGTTGGTGAAATGAGCTGCTTCAAAATGACATGGTACTTTTTCATCTCAGTCTTTCTCCCCCAAACAGGACATTATCGCTTTAGGCATAGCAAAACACATGACAAGATAATCAACAGACAATAAAACATTCTTACAAAATGTGAAATCCTCTTATGATCCCAATGGGGGGGGGGGGGGGGGGGGGGGGGGGGGGGGGGGGGGGGGGGGGGGGGGGGGGGGGGGGGGGGGGG
>JAODTR010070848.1:1398-15771 GCA_025399935.1 Amblyopsis rosae | reverse complement strand
TTTGGTCGGGGGGGGGGGGGGTTGCTGCCAGTCAGTGCTGCCAGACTGCTTCGGCAATACCCATTATTCAAAACATTTCCGTGGCTGCACAGAGAATCGTGAATATAATAGCACAATAAGATAGCTTGCCGCTATCAGCACGACCGGGGATGATGACTGGCCGTGTTGAAGAACGTTTTAATGCAGGACTCCAGAGACGGGGCGGTAATTATGCACGCATGCGTAGTCTCAGAGCTCACTGTGCGTGGACACGACATGGGGACTCATACTGTAACACTTATTGAATACATCTCACCCAGGAGCAGTTACGTTTAATAAACCTAGAACTGTATAGTCATATACCACCACAGAATATTTTTATTGACTGATGATTCCTAAACCCGCCCCTTTTCGCCTGTCCTCCAATAACATTTGAGCATTTTTTTAATCTGACAAACTCCTTCAACTGTCTGTTTTCCTGTTATAGCCCATTCTGTTTTGTCCAACCTAGTTACCGTAACTAGGTTGGGCAGGTGACAGAGGCGGGGCTTGGGATAGGTCAATTAAATATTCTTCTTGTTTTATCTTATCTTATCTTGTCTTATTTGGATTAGGGAGTTATTTCCCAGACAGTTTTTTTGAGTTCCATTGTCAAATCGATCTCTATCTAGATAATACAAATACATAATATAGATAAATACAGTATATTTACAGTTGAGATTGTGAGTTGTGATCAACGCTCCTAATACTGTCATACCGTAAATTGTTACGTTAAGTCAATTACATTAGCAAAGCTGGTATGAATGAAAGATGGTATGTTTTCACAGAGAAGCATGAGGGAAGAGAGCTTGCAAAATGTATACGCCATAAATCAGGTCTCCTTTTTGAAATCCACTGAGCAGTTAATGACAACCTCTGATAAGATTAAACAAACACCATAGTATATCTGGCTAATGCAACACATATACCGTGCGTGTTTTGTTGCGTGTTTGCACATGCAAACACGAACGCGCACACACATAACTTTGCACATACTCACACATGAACTCAAACAATGTGAACCTTCTCTCTCTCTCTCTCTCTCTCTCTCTCTCTCTCTCTCATATACATACACACACACACACACACACACACACACATTTTAGGCTACACACCGGGCCAACATGTGTTATAGTCCGCATATACAGTAGCTGGTCACCGCTGGCAACAATGCAAAGCTTCAATGACATGCCACAGTGGTGACACATTTCACTTTACCTCCCGGGGAGTTTCCCCAATATATGTACATGAACAAACATGTAAATGACGTACAGGACAGACCGGATAGCACTGCGCTTGCCCCCCTGGGACCAATGACTGAATGCATTTAGTGTGGTTAACTTAAAGGTGGCGTGAGCGTTGCAGCGGGAAGGCTCTCGTCAAAACAAAAACGCCTGTTAAACGAGTGCTCTCTCAGAAGCTCCGCCCCCCTCCGTTATATAGCCTATTACAGTTACGCTCCCACATATGGCAATCAGTTGTCCGTGGGTGTACACATTTGACACGACACGCCCCAGCCTTCGCCCCATTGTCCAGGATCGTTACGTCAATTTTCACATTTGCACAAAATACAAATACGAATAAAAAAATTATTTGGCTATACAACAAATACAAATAACAAATACAAATAGTGGGCTCTCTGCACATCCCTAAACAAGTTAACCAAACCCTGCAGTGCTCTACACACACACACGGGGGGAGGGAGGTGGGGAGGCTTCCTCAGAGAGCCTGGAGCTGTGACTGTGAGAAAAGAGGAGTGTTCCTGTGTCTTCACACAGGAGAGGCTTTATCTCCTGCTCCTCTGGGACTTGGAAGGCAAAAGAAGGTTATGTCTTGAGAAGCAGAGCAAAGAAAGCGCGCACGCGTGTGTGTTTAGGTGTGTGTGTGTGTGTGTGTGTGTGTGTGTTTATGTGCGTGTGTGTGTGTGTGTGTGTTTGCGTATGTGTGCATGTGTGTGTGTGTGTGTGTGTGTGTGCGCGTGTCTTTAGGTGTGTGTGTGTGTGGTGGGGGAGAAAGCAAAAGCAATGGCAAAAAACAAAAAAAGGGAGATGCGAGCCATAGAATAAGGGGGCGGGTTTAAGGGAGTTTATCCCCCCCCCCCTTTTTTTTTGTGTGTAACGTTTGCCTGATCCAGGACAGGAAGTGAACAGGGAGGGAAGGAACAACCGAGAGCGATGCAGCCGCAAAAAACATAACAAAACACAAAGTCCCTGTGTGCTGTAACCCTCTGTCCCCACATCTTCCCAGCTCTTATTTCCACAACAAAAACATATCTGAGCTGCCACCAGGTCACAGAGAGAGGAGTACAGAGGCAAAACAGCACCGCAAAGAGCGCTCGAAGTCGATAGCGTTAGCCCGCTATCTCGTAGCCCCGCGTAGCCCCTTCCCCTTATAGTCAAAGTGGAGCAGAACATATATGCTTATCAAAGGCAGAAAGACCAGGCGATGGGGACCGCTCGCTGACTGAAGGTGGAGATGAAAAGTAAAGAAACCCTGACCCTGGATTTGGGCTCTCTCTCTCTCCACTCTCCTGGTTCGTAGCTTCTCTACTTCCTTCCTTCAAGTGGGCGCACGCCATCGCAGAGGGGGTTAGAAGATAGCAAAATTGTTTTGAGTAACGTAACTTGAAGCACATAAATATTTAGGGATATTATGAACAGATACGGACGACACTCAGACACAATGTTCTTGGAGGCCTACTTCCTCATTTATAAAAACCTCTGACCTAGAGTGGTATATTCTCTGGTGGCGGCGTAGGTTACTGGAAGTGGTTTGGCTGTGTATTCGTTTTATGTGGAGCGTGGGGGGTGGGGGGATACCGAGGGTGACTTTGAGCGAGAGATTTACTGTCAACGCCGGATGACAGGCGGCCATCGTTCATTGTCGCTCGCCGGGGAGAAAAACTGTCCGAGCTCAGCCCGCGCGGGGACCGGAGCGAGCCAATTCGTCTCGCCAGTAATTTATGCGCGGCGGCACTGACAGGCCTTCGACGTCGCCGACCTCGTGGTGCTATGGGCCGGAGACCAGGGTACACTGGCCTGAGTTATGTTCGCTGACGCAAGACCTCTTCAAGCGCAACATGAAATAACGCCTGCTATCTAGCTACTGTAGTAAGAAGGTGGACGGATCAATGTGGGGGGCTGTTGTACAGTATGTGTGTTTCTGTGCAGCATGTGAAAATGCTGGGCCTCCTTTCCTGGAAACCTATTTTCTCGGCTTTCAAATAGGAATAGATTAACAAGGCTTTTGAGGTGGTTGTAAATAGCCTTAACCTCAACATCATAAGCATTAAGCCATTGACAAAAACATTTCAAAACAGGCTAGAGAATGCCTTCGACCTATTACAGAAATAAATTATTTTGGTTTTCAGCTCCTGAAAATATCCACCGTTTTACAACATTGTAGTTTTCACCAATGTATTATACAAGAGGCTTTATTAAAGTTGATTAGTTGTCTTTTTTTAATGAAAGACAGACCTAGAAAGATCTATGTATAGACCTTGCATGCGGCCCATTCACTGGCACAGTGCTTCTGGCAATTTATGTGTCTTCCATCACAACGTAAAGGAATTTTCCATACGTTTGATGCTTGACTTTGCCGCTATAAGAGTTCAGAGAAATTAGTGGAAAATGTGTCTTTCCACGGCTGGTCTTTTTCACAATCATTTTGTCTATATGGATATTTCACACACACACACGCACGCACGCACGCACGCACGCACGCACGCACGCACGCACACACACACATATTGAGCAGACATGAAGCAGCGATGGGCTTCTACCGTCCGGACCAATTGGCGGGAAATGTCTCCAGTAAAACTGCATGGAAACTGCATAGGATGATCACTTAGGGCCTTTTCTCCATACACCCCCATGTTGGAGAAAAGCGGTTAAAACTCCTTTGTTATGGCTGCCACTACACTGCGGAAAATGTGATACACTGTGCCTAAAATCGTTGTGAATACGGTATTGTTCCCCTCGCATTATGGCTAAGCCTCTCTTGTCCAGTTGCCACCATTTTGTCCTTTCCTTTCTGAAGACATGAGAACAAAAGCAGTGACATGTAGAGAAATGTAGCTGTTTGTTTGGTTAGAAGTGCATTCGGAAAGCACAATGGCTACTGGGTTTTTGACGCAAATTTCTGAACACAAACATAAGCTATTTGTGTTCACGTTGAGTGTGTGTGCGCGTGTGTGTGTGTGTGTGTGTGTGTGGTGGGGGACTGGGACTGGGGACTGCTACGAGAATTAAGTCACCATTCATTCCTTTCCAACACATTGGCAGAGGCAGAATATGCAGTACGGTACATGGCAGAATGACATGGTAGAATTCTCACACAGTGAATTAGACATCAGTTGCCAACAGCACCATAAATATTACATGAATCTCTTGCGCAAGCACATACAGCCCGGTGCATACTTGCGCACAGGTACCTTTCTCTAAAATAAACTATGGACACCCTAAAGCCAGCAAGAAACAGATGGGAAGAAATCATGTGAGCTAACAGGATTGTTGATATTAAAAAAAAACACAAAGGTCTAACAAGAACTTCAGCCCTGCAGTGAATTTGTATATTCTTCCCCTCTAATGTATTGTTGTAAAAACAACAATAACAACTAAAAAAACAAAGGTCTAACAAAGACTTCTGCCTTGCAGTGAATTTATATATTCTTCCCCTAATGTATTGTTAAAACAACAATAACAACAACAACACTCTATAAGCACCTCCACATGCGGGCAGCGGAGCTGAACAACCGAAGCGGTGTCCTCTCTCCCTGGCGGTACGTACACAGCGCTAAAGCCTTCCAATTAAATATTCTCTCTCATCCTCTGTGTGGAAGAGTTGCATGAGGCACCTTCAGGGTGGCGTGTGCATGTGTGCGTGCGTGCGTGTGTGCATGTGTGTAGGGAGGAGTAATAGAACACACTCTCTTTCTCCTCCTCTTTAGGAAACTGGATATATTTAAAAGAAAGGCTGTTAAATAATATAGTTCCCAGTTCCTCGGTTGTAAAGATGAGATGGGTAAGAAAATCAGTAAACATCCTGAACCTAGCCTCAGATAAATGACATCAAGAGAACGTACTCTTCATATACAGCTCATACAGTGGTCAGTCCAGAAGCGTCCAGGTGCTTGATTTTTACGATCCAGATCTGTGTATTATGTGACACATAAATAAATAGCTTATCTTTAAAGTCTGTTTCAACTTTGTACTCCCATGATGTTGTCGATGGGTAATAAATAAACTAAATAACCCTTTGTGTGTTGTAGATGTAGTCCCCTAGTTATAAACAGGGACAAAGATGAGAAAACATGAAGTCATTGGTCTTACATGACAAATCACAGCCGTTGAAACTATAGCACTTGTTGGTTGGTTTGGTTATATTGCGGTATAGCGCCCCCAGAAACCCAAATAATTGCCAACTCTCGTTTGGAAACACAATTGCATTGAGTGTGGGAGGGATGCTGGTACTTTCATTTGGAGTTTGGAACCAGAACAGTGATTGGTTGACACCAGCGAGAGCTTTTAAAGTGTCCCAAATCACAGAAGAATATAAATCAAAAATGATGGTCAAACTTGTGCTTTGACAGTAACAGAGGTGGCACAAATAAATATATATATAGCTGCAGTTTGACAGCCAGCAGCACAATAGCCTTAATATTTGGAGAGCCCGTGGCACCGAATAAAGTTACCCTGGACATACAGTATTTGTGTTATGGCATCTTGTATTTCAACCTGCTGTTCCTTCACCAGGAGCTTCAGCATCTGACGTGTTGAGAATGTCCTATTACATTACATAATTCATGCAAAGAGCTCGTGAATAATGAATGCTTCTGCCCCAGTTGGCGTTAGTGCCAGAGGTAGAACGCCAATGGTTTGTGCCCAGCTCGCATCTTTGTCCACAGGTGGAATTTCGCGGCGTGTTGTTATTTATTATAAACACTGAATTACAAGGCAAGTCGACACACAACAGCACGCTCAGAACGGTCCGCGTCTGTTTTGAATGCTGTGGTTTCAAAGTCGATTGAAACACGGGGGACTGAACATGCCTTAAAGAAAACAAAAGAAACAAAACAAAAAAAAGACTTCTTTGTTTTAATTCTCAGACCAACTGTTACAAACGTTAATGGTTTATCAGGCCTCTTGGGCCCATTCATCAGCCTCTTTTGTGTGGCTGCCAGCGAAGGCACCAAGGCAAGGAGACCTCATGTTTCTTTAAAAAAAAAAAAAAGCCAGCACCTGCTGCCGCAAGAGTGTTCGGACGATAAACACAAGTGGCTGTGATTCTATGCCCTATAGGTGGACCGCACTGCCCCCCCCCCCCAACCTCACCCACCCTTACCTCATCTTATCTAAAGAGCCCCGTGTTGATTAGAATTAGCTTTAGTGCGTGGTGTGAGACAACTTTCTGGACCAGAGAGTGAGACCTATTGTGGAAACCTGTGGAGGGATCAATGCGATGGAGCCCCCACACCCCAAAACGCCTGGGGCTGCTCATCAGTACTTGTCACAGTGCTGGCTTTATTAGTCACTGTCCAGATGATGGTGTGTGTATGTGGGAGGGGGGGGAAGGTGTCTTGAACCCCCCCCACCCCATGTGGAGAGCCAAGTATCTCCGCAAATAGCCTGCTGACCTCCAGAGCATCCCTTGGGATTTTGGAAGGGGGCGGGGTGGTATCTGAAGACAGAGGCCAGGGGAATGGGAGGAATGGGAGGAAGGGGTAAATGTGGGTGTATACACCACGGGCAGGGTCCTCTCCTTGTTGGGGATCCTGGGAGCTTTGACCTGCCCCTGACCTGCTACCCCCCCCCCCCCAGACTGGTGACTCCTGCAGTGCACACACTGTGGCAGTGGCAGATTCCCACCACAGACCAGGACAGGAGACCAGAAGAAGATAAAGCTCTCTGGGGCCCCCCAGAAGGATGCTGGGACAGCCAACGCTGCAGTGACGTGACGGGGTCATCTCTTTGGCTGGAGGAGGGGTGGGTAGGGAAGGGGGGGTTGGACAGTTTTCTTTTGATTCCACCCCTCGGCTGTGTTCTACGCAAATGACAGCCGTGCTCGCCGCGGATGTCGTAGTCCGGTGTGATGTGACGTTCGGGAACGGGCGGTTCCTCATCGGACTTTGATGTCTTGATGAATTCTGGAACGACGAATCCTGGAACTGGAACACAATGGAAGGATAGAGCAGGTTTTACTGTAATGGCTGGGGCCTCAAAAGCCCCACCCCTCAACCATCATTTTAAACCCGTCAATGTCAACCTTTCTCCATTTCTACTTTTACATGCAATACAATATAACAATACAATATTACGTTTTTTGCCCTTATTCCCGAAAATGACAATATTAAGCTGTTTACATGTCTGCTTAAAATTTATATTCCACTAAAATTTTACATTTCAAACTGCATTAATGTTCTAATGTATGGTAAAATAGAACGGCGGGAGCCGCTTGTGCTATTTTGTGTATTTGCAACAAAATAGGATATCTTAGTTAGTTTAGTTTCTGCACATCTTACTGTTACACATGCTATTTGATTTTTCAGTGTAGATATCAAGCAAATATTGCAAAGAAAGTCAATAAATAAATGATTGACTAAATTATTTATGTGGCATGTTAGGCTACATTTTATAGGCCTGCTCTTTTCTTCTACTCTTTTCACAATTATAGTTTACTTAACTGCAGAAAGTTCTGGTTCAATGAGCTAAATGTAAAATATAATACTGCATATTCATTGCAAAGTGTAACAACTGACGAACTAACTGTTACGTTAAGTGAAGGGACACTACACATGTTTTGTGCACTTCTATCTATATTAGATTTTCCACAGACAATACAGATGGGCCGTGGGTCTATTGAACAGATGAACACAAAGTATGGGGCCGTGGGGGAGGTGAGGACATGGGGTACGGAACATCATCAACATATACATGCCACATTGTAGCCTATATGCTGTCTATATTTACATCAGATTTGTACAGTGGCGGCTGGGAAACCCCCACAGCCACCGCGAGGGGAGCGGACCTCCACACCCCAAGGGCCACGCCCTGCATAGCAAAAAACAGATAGGCCGCAGCCGCGTAGTCACGGGTGGGCGTGGGAGTGCGACTGCCACCTAATTAGAACCACCCAGCCAGTTTGTTTTTTGATTTTGAAGATAAACACTTAACACTTGTTTGTATTAGTAATCAGTAGCCAAATATTCTATTTTATACATTTGAATAATTATTTAATAATCAATGTAAATGATGGGTGTTATGCCTCAACCCCTATAGCCACAATATTGAGCGTTAACAGGGTACAGGTGTCTTGCCCAGAAGTGATTGTCCTATAAAAAGTGATTGCCGTCGTCTGCAGCTGCTTTTATCTGGATAAAAGTATTATTGGCTATAATTTCTGATGTGTACGTTATATGTGTTTGCCATGTCAAATATCCGTATTTATATTTGGAAACTAGACTAGTAATTAACATGATGGTTTAAATAGACCTAGATAAGAAAATTTATATATTTTTTAATTATACTTAATTTATATTATTTCACCTATACTCAGTGACCTATAGTTTATAATTCATAAATTCATTTTTACCAGTTAAAAATGTGGGAATACAATCATAAAATGCACTTTTTTTATACGGTGATCACTTTTTATCGGACAGTCATTTTTGGGCACGACACCTGTAGTCGGCAAGATAAAAAAAGATGGACTTTTTTTTCCCCTTCCATTTTCAAGTTACCATAGCTAACAGTCCCCATCATGGGACATGGATATAATACAAACGAAGTGGATTAAATATGCATCTCATTCACAATAGCACTCGTTGACGCTGCTATGTTTAACTGTGAGTTTAACACGGACCTATGCAGTGTTTTCCAAGAACGGTTAGCATACACAAGTTTGCCCAGAGCCAGAGGAAGAACCATACACCATCACTTTCACTTCAAGCGTCTGCTTTGGTGAGTGCAAGCATAGCCTGTCCACCTACAGACACATGCACCATTAATATTCGCCTCCCATTGTATATGCGAAGGTGCGAATAAAACATTATCTTAACCAACATTAAGGATGGTGTCTGATTGACGCCACAGCTGGCTGCTGGCTTTAGTTATCTTAGTGAGGCAGGATAGAATGGAGTAGGCTTCGAGTATGAATTTCGCATAGGAAGGCGATGGTCCATTGCCTGCAGTTTTTGATTCCCGTGGCCAACACGTGACCGCATCACCCTCCTCCTGGCTGCCGGTGAGCATTGATGATCATATGGATCATATGATCGACATTGTTATTACAACATTGTTATTACGCTGCTGCTGTCACTACTATCAATCGAACCTATAGTCGACTTGTACGCCCACCCACACGTACATTTCTGGCTACGCTACTGGGCCTATATAATGGAAAAACTGTGGATTTAGGGGAGGGGGCTCGAACAACGACTTTGCGGGGAGGCCTCTTCAAAATCCCCCCGTGAGTTTACATACGTTCTTTCTGTAGCATATCCCTTGCTGGTAGCCCAGGGAGAAGGCGATCTGTGAGCATAAAAAGCTGAAAGTTAACTTACCTCCTCTCATTCACTTGACGTTGTGTGTGCTCGCCACACACATATTCACGTTGCCTATATTCTCAATCGCATTATCATTATATGGAGTACATCAGTCGCTGTCAACACGTGTGCTGTCAGATGTGCGCTGCCAAGCCGGCATCGCGGCTCATAAGCAGGGTAAATGAGATTTGCATAAACTGTGTTGCTGAGAGACATTTAGGTTGTTTGGCTCCTCAGCGGAAAAACCGAGACGTGAGGGTTGCCCCTGCAAATGATTGCTTTGACAGGTGGTGTTTATTATGGTTTATATATAGGCTACAGGATGCATACACAGAAAATACAAATTTCAACATAGTCATGTTATACTGCATTATATAGCCTACCTACGGGGGAAGTAATTTAACCAAATATATAATTATATAACAAATAAAGCTTGTTTATGCACATTCTTTCAATATTTAACAAGTAGGCCTAGCCTCTGGCAGGCCTACAGTATCATCAAAACATTGTGCTGGAACAAAGCTAGATGTAACTACATGCTTGGAGAAAAAACAGGTCAGGAACGTTAGTCATCAGGTCATGACATGGTGACTAAGCATGTCCTATGCCATTGGGAATGAGGATGCCAGTAAGAGAAAGCAATCATCTCTGTTTCTGCCCCATTCATTGTCCTTAAGCCTAGTTATTTTCTTTTATTTAGGTTTAAGATGAGTTAATGTGGTCCTCGTTGTTTATTTACACACAAACCGGGGTCCAGCGCTATGAATGAAGCATACCACTTGGCAAAATATTTAAAATTAGTCATATAAATCACTGAACTTGCACATTTTATTAAATACATTATAGACTTGATGAAGCATTATCAAGTTTAAATTATTTCACAATCGTGACAACTTTTTGACCCCCATCCCCATCCTGAAAACATATCGTGGTCTAACCCTCGAACCCCAATTGTCTTATTGGAACCACTATACTGTAAATTTCCTGTATACAGAAGGCCTAAATAATATCGTTTGTCCACTTTGTTTCTTTCTAAAACGAACCATGGGGCATAATTAGCTGTCAGTTCTGACCTAAGCCAGATGTGTTTCCCATAAATAAAGGCTTAGCAGATATCCTCCTCTGTTTACAGCAGAGACATGTGTTTTAATCACACATTAATAGTCTGCTGATAGCGCCAGGGCGCGTGAGAATCTGAGCGTGCTCTGCTGGTGAAATTATCCACTAATCAATGATCTGTACGGCTTAAGCCTCAAACAGGATTACTGTCACCGTGATGGTTTCTCAATGAGGATGCCCACTGATGCATATCTGGATGTGAGAACCTGTTAGCTGCATATGCACACCTAATCAACTAATGCCTCAGATGCAGTTAGGCTACGGAAAATACTTCAACTCTTTAAGCGACCCATGTACATTTGTCCAATTGTGGACAGCTGAGTTGAAATCTAGCTAACACGATATTCAGCACAATTTACTCTCTGAAAAAGTTTCACAATTGGCCCTAGGAGTGACATAATATCTGGATTGTAACCAATCATCTCTGACCAATCCTCCGACTCCCATTCATACAGCCAATTACGTTAGAGCAAAAAAAAAAAACCTTAACTTTACAAAAACCAACAATTGAAATGTTTCAGACCATAACTTTACCCAGTATCCTCTGTTATTGAGACTTACAGCATACTGTCCTGACTGCCTGACAGCAAGGAGATCAAACATTTGTGTGATTTTCCTCATGAATAACTACACTTTGTGTGTGTGTGTGTGTGTGTGTGTGCGCGTACGTGCATAGCCTCTGGCTAGGAAAGGCAGGCTGTAGGCCAACCCTTCAGATGAAGGCTCATGTTGGAGCTGTGCTGCAACAGTTCAGTGGAGGGCTCTCGGCTGACAACCCTGCTTCCCATTCATCCGAAATTTCATAGATGCGCTCGGGCAGCTCAATGACAACGCATCTTTATTTGTGTTCTCCACACCCTGAGACTCCCTTGCTAAACTGCAGATCGGCATTCTGGGAGCGTCGCTTAGCGCATCCTGAACAATTCATGTGTGCGTCTTGAAAGCTTTTTTGAAAACTTTCTTCTCTGTCATTGAGAAGAGCACCTTAGGACTTAAGTGGATGGTGATAAGAGTACCTTAGGACTTAAGTGGAAGGTGTCTGTTTGTCTGCTGGGGGCCAGCGGAGTTACATGGCTTTACCATTTACTGTACTTTTCTGGCTCTATTTTGCATTGTGGTTTGGAAATGTATGTCAAGTCAGTTTTAATTGTATTTGCGTTTTATTTTTTAGATTACGTGTATTTCTTTTTACTTTTGTTCTACAGTTCTGACTTATTATGTCAAAATTGCACTTTTTTTTCTCCTTCAGCTCGCAATACCTTGAGGCTCTGTGACGCTTTATTAGTCATTTCCTGCGTAGGAAGTCTGAACGGGAACATTCCCCGCACACTGCTTCCCCCTCTGTTGCCCTTTGGAGGTGTGAAGGGGCCCTTGCTTGTGTTTTGCTCCACAGAAATGCCTCTTCTTTGGGGGAAGAAGAGGCAGGAGAGGGGGTGGAGGGTGGTGGAGGGTGGTGGGGTGAGATGGGGTTTGTGTGGTGAGGAGGACAGAGCGGGTTAATCGCGTATGTAACAAGCCGGGCTCTCCCTCCCTTCCCCTCCCCCTCCCCCGAGACAGTGTAAGGAAGTGCCCAGATTTATGGGGGTCTGTGGCTGGCCTCGCTCGAAGCTTTCACCGTGGCGGTTGACCAGCGGACGGAGAGTAAGGGGGAGGAGGACGAGAGGGAGAGTGTGAGGGAGGCTGTAAATCAAGGCTAGAGCGTGGCTGCGACACACAATTGCACGTGCGCACGCACACATGCGCGCGCAGGCGCAAGCAAACACACATCAGATAAGTGTTACTAGCAGCCGGCCAGAGCATCTTTATGAAATATTCGAAACGGTTTGCTCTTTATTTAAAGGTGTAGTCAACTACTGGAAGCTAAATGTAAGCTAATACACTTTTTGTCAAATTCACTAAATATCTCCTCCCATTCTGCTACTAAAAATGAATAATGTACTTCTACACAGACCCTGGCTCTGTGGCGAACACCGCTCACAACAGCAATACCGCTTGGCTTCACGATGCGTTTCAACGTGTCTCTTTAAAGTGAAACGTGAAATCTGAAATGTAAAATGTGCAAACACTGGATCTGTAACGTTGTTGGTATTCCTGACAATGCAAAAAACGAATTTTGGAATTATTATTGTATTATTTTTTATTTATTTTTGTTATCGCCGCAGAGGGTTTCGTAACGGGGGGTGAGCGGGTTGGGGTTGTGTGGCGCGGCACGGGCTGCCCTTGAACAATGCGCATGCCTTGCTCAAGAGCGGCTGGTGTGTAAACCTTAAATAACAACACACCGTGTCTGTATCTGCAGCTGCGGTCTTGTTGTGGCTGACAGACTCTGTTGTAGCCTCTTCTAGCGTACTTGTCCATGTCGTGCGTTCGCTGCACGCGCCACCAGAGGGGATGGCTCCAGAGATATGGCAGGGGGAGGTTTACCTTTGTCATGTGTCTACGGTGGACCATCCATCGTCATGGCGCCCGGAGAGCATCCCCCCCCCCCGCCCCCCGATGAGTGTGCGCTGTGTCTCGCGTGTACACAAGATCTCTGGCCTTAGCGGGGAATGTTGATCCAGCTGAGGTCCGGTGCCTCTCTCTTTCTCTCTCCCTCTCCCTCCCTCTCTCTCTCTCTCTCTCCCTCTCCCTCCCTCTCTCTCTCTCTCTCCCTATCTCTTTCTCCCTCTCCCTCCCTCCCACTCTCTCTCTCTCTCTCTCTCTCTCTCTCTCTCTCACAGCTGTACTGTACTGGCTTGAGGAGAAGCAGCCCGGATCACGTCTATTGACTCATAGCAGATACAGTATGTCTGGACTTTATTACTGTCCTTTTCTGATAGGTAAACACTTAAATGACTGGGTATGCAAATATGAAGTAACTTTCTCATGGCAGGTCACAGAAGGGCATGTAAACATGATGAAATTTTTAGCAGACTGCAAAGTTGGTAAATGGAGATAAATGGCAGGTCTTTCATTAAATTGCATCCTTAATTATTCCATTTAATTATTAAATGTAATGGTTAATAGAGGTAATGGAATATTAGATTTATTTTTCAAAGGAAATGTAATCAAATAAAAGGTACATTCGGCAGCAGAATTTTATATATTTTTTTTTTAACGTTTGGATCTGGGGGAAATGTAGCAGAACTGCTTAGGCCTTCAAACATACCCATACACAGTAGTCCTATATTGGCTGCAGCCCAGCCAAAGCAGCAAGAGCCACACAGCACTGAGATCCCACCCCAAAACAATAACGCTTGTGGTTTGAACCACAAGGGGAATCCCGACGTAAAGCGAGGAGTGTCCGTTTAATCACTCGTTTGTGATGGATCGCGCCACACAAAACCGCCCACATTGCCCTTCTCCGTTAAACACCGCGAACAAAAAATAAAATAAAAAATACAAATAAAATTCTTGACTACACCTTCAACCCTCCACAGGCCCATATGTCACCCCCTCAATCTGCTGCCTCCGCTGGCGCAGAAGCTCTATCACGGAATAATAACGCCGGACTCAATCGTCGGTAATAATACAACGGTCATCCGGGACAGCGATTCTCCCCGCCTGCGATAAAAAGCCAGTGTCTGCCAAGAGCAGAAGCTGATTTATGGCTGTGTCTGTTTAAATGTAGCCAATTTCACTTTAACGCGATATTAAAGAATGATGCATGCCAGAGTTATTCTGGTTTTTATTGTGGGGGGGGGGGGGGATTATCG
>JAODTR010070827.1:0-15773 GCA_025399935.1 Amblyopsis rosae | reverse complement strand
ATGGGCACCAGGTGTGTGTAATGACAAGACAAGCAAGGGAGTGAAGGGAAACCCCAGAAAGCATGGCAGGGCCATTACGCCGTGACAGTCTCCCTTAGAGATATGGTGAGAAGCTCAGCTATCCGTGAGGAACTCCACTGCTCCTTTGCGTTGAAAGGAGCCAGTTGAGGTGGAAAATCAGGGCTAGGTGGAGAGATTATACTGTATATCCACACTGACCTGGGAACGCCTCGGGATCCCCCAGTCAGAGATGGTTAATGTGGCTCAGGCGGTGTTGCACAAAAACAACAATGGACTAACGAGTGGTCCAGAGCCCTCGTTAATCTACAATGAATTTAACGTGGCATGTAAACAACGATGCTTCCGGGAAACACACTGATCAAACAACGCTGCACTTAAGTGCATCTTAAGATCATCGTAGCGCTTTGGGAAACAGGGCACAGCTGTTCAGGCATTAGACCTGTTCAGGAGCTGTTCAGGCATTAGACCTACCATACCAGGTTTGAGTTAGGCATGAAATGGTTTGAACATTTTGGAAAATGCTAAATCAATCGTTATGCATTACTCTGTTTTAAGAAGTTCCTGAGCTCTATAACACAATATTGGAGCTGACAGAATGTGCAAATAATTTTATTACAAATCCACTGTAATTTAGCTGGCTCTCTTTTGTATGAATAGTTGGGTCATATTTGTCATTAGAAATATTTTTGTGAACCAGTTTAGAAATTTGAGTTATATAAAGAAATGTTTACAAACATTTGCATTTTCTGTTTACAATGTATCTAATGAGTGGAAGCCTTCACACCTTAAGTTCTGTTTGTATTTTAATTATCCTAATTAGGGCCTGCTCCAAATGTTTGAAGAATATTGGCATCACTATGTGCTTTGCTACTTGCTAGCAGGTGTAGATAAGTGTCCCCCCCACCCTCCACACACACACACACACACACACACACACACACACACATGTAGCAGTCTGCCAAGGCTGCATTCGTGCAAACACGGCTTTTAATATATTTGGTTATTAAATAGTCTTCAAAGGTGAAAATGTTTTTCTTTGATTATTAGATGATTATTAAATACTGTATAACAGATACCTGTATGTAATGTATGCATGCTGTTTGTATGCAGTCATTGGATGATGGAGCCTGGTACCTGTTGCCTTCACCTGGCACTTGTATATAATAATGATCTGTCCTGTGACTGAGATGGAGAGAGAGACTAAGAGAACGAGAGAGCAAACTTGTGTGGGTTTGCTGCATGTTTGTGCATTGTTTGTTGTGTTCCTGTGGGTGGTAAGGGCTAGAACTTTTAGTTATAGTCAAGAGTAGAGGGTTTTGTTTTGACTGTTTATTTTATAGCCCAAAGTTACTGTGGTGAGGACATTTTGGTTCAGTTTAAGCTCATTGGTTTATTTGGCACCACCGATGGTACTGCTCCTATCCTGGGTTTGTATGTCTGGCCAATGTCAGGTGCTGAAATTTGACACATTTGCATGCTTGTGTTTTTTGTTATTGAAATGTGTATACTATTAGAAATGTGTATAGTTTGTTGTGTGCACCTCTTTGTAGAAAAAACATTGAATATTACTGTACCGATGGCTGCCAGTATTTGACATGCTGCTAATGAATTTTGACGCCAGCATTTGTTAAAGGTTAACAATATGAGGACACATTACAACAAAATCAAAACTATCCACAGAGAGTAGAACTCCATTTATTTCTGTAGAAAGTTACACAACATTTTTAGTGTGAACAATATCCCCATAACACTATCCTACTGTATTTGGTCTGCCAGAAATGTGACGGCTTATTATCAGCCCACCTCCAAGTACATTACAACAGAGCTTGATGGGGATTAAGTGGGTAATTTATCTTGGAAATATCACCCCAAGGAATTTGGGAAGGGTATAAAGAAAACCCTGAACATGATTTGAACTGAATGGGGGAAATCCCTGGTCTGTTCTCATTGTGTCACACATACACATGCTTGGTGTATGGGGTGAGGTAAGATGCCTTCCATTTCTCAAGCAGATCCTGTGAACAGCTGGTCAGGCTGATCTTACAGTTAGAGCCCCCTGGAGCCACAGAATGCTCCCTGTGGATGCACAAAACCCTGCAGCTCCAGAAACATAACTCTCACAACGGATGTCATTATGAGCGTTCTCAAGTCAATAAAGTCTGAAACATGTTGACAATTGTTCTTCTACTGTACAGTATGTGCACCACCAGTAATACCCTCCAAGCAACAAAGGGATTGTCATTTATCCATTTCGACTTCGCAAATAAAGTAGACATTAATTTCCAGGTGTCCATTACCATGTCGTCAATAATACACTTTTACAGTTTATTATAATATCAGTTTTAACAGTCTACAATTATCTCGACTTACTACAATGAGAAATGTATAGTTCTAATAGCAGGACATATTTAAATAAACCTATAATGCCCTTGAATAACATAATAAGAGAGCTACAGGCACATATATTATAATGGATGACAACTATTTGATAGCAAGACATTTTGTTTTATGCTTGCAAATACGTATGACATTGAAAACATATACACCAAATGCATAATACAGTGGGGCATCCCACTCTATTTGTATGGAGGACCAGTTCTAGGTTAAAATCATTATGTCAGTTACAGTGTTTCAACCTGTAAAGATTAGAAAACAATCTAAAGGGAGAGTTCCTACTTGAGATACAGTAGCAGACATTTTCGTATATGAGACAGAATGTGTTATTTGCCCAAAGGACTATATGAAAGGATGATATAATGACATAAAATGACCTAATAAGCAAAACCCTTAGACACTGAACATGTATAACAAATATGGCTGGTTGAATACTTTTGTATTAAGCATATAGAAAGTTTAGAGACAAAACAGAAAATTTAGAACATTGACTATTATCAATTAGTTTTCGCTGATTGTAACTGCCTACACCATTTTCATATGAGGTTTTATTGTCAAACCTTAGAAAACCTCAGTGTAGCCTAGTATGATCCCCAAATGAACAACAGAGGAACCATTTTTTTCCCTTAGGGGTTTAGGGTCCTAAAAGTTAGTGTCCTTGTCCCATGACAACAGCGTCACTCTTGTTGCTTGTAGTCTTTCCCTGGCTTCTTGTCGCCTTCATTCTGATCAGATTATTTACTTCTGATGAAGCTCCACAGAAACTGAACAGTTTTTCTTCATATCAAAAGTGATAGTTGGAAGAATGCCCGTAACTCTTTTTAGTTCCTGGAAAGAATGTGTCAAACTATTGTTGTATATGTAGGCTACTCACCCAGTGGGTGACCATATACAGTAGAGCTATACGTTTATCAATTAATGTTAACAAAAACAAAGTACTACTAGCACTAGGGTAGTCGAATTCTGGGAATTTTAAGATTATTCTGTCCATACTAATATAACTTTTGGGAGTTTTGGGGTATTGTAATTTTTTGAGGTTATTTTGCGGATCATTGTATTGTCCTGTGTCCACTATTTTAAAATCACAAAATAAGAAAGTATACTGATAAATAGAGAGGGATGTTAAATGTTAACCTTATTGAATGCATTGGGCAAAAACAAAGCATCATTCTAAATGATATGTCCCAGAGAAAGATAAGATATCGTATATGATAGGTATCTGATTTGTTTCCGGAACATAATATAACCACTTTTAATTTTATTTATATCCATATCCATCCATTTATATCCAACAAAAGCATACATATATATTTACCTTGCATTTTATTCTCCTCTGCTGTATAATCATAGCCTGGCTGTCTGACTATGCTCTCAGATCAATTTTCTTTTGCTGAGATTATAGTTTAGAAACCTGGCCTACTGTCAAATACAAATAAAGTAGATTAGTGTGATTTAATTTTCATATATATATATAAAGCTATGTTGAAGTATTTGGATGAAAAATATCTGCCAAATGTCTTTAAAAGTCTAAAAACAAAATAAAAGAGGGACAATTTACCCTGCTAAAAAATCCAGCATAAACCAGCATGAATTCCATGCGGGTTCAGGCTGGTTCGTACTGGTTAGTGCTGGGGTAGTGCTGGTCCAGGCTGGTTCATACTGGTTAGTGCTTGGGTAGTGCTGGTCTAGCTGGTATACCAGCACACCAGCAACCAGCATGGGATGCCGGGGTACCAGCAAACCAGCATTCCATGCTGGTTCCAGCATGCAAGACATATAGTACCTTATGCCGGCGACCTGCAAAACTGGATTTTTCAGCAGGGTATATAGGAAAGCTTTTTCCTCTTTTTTTGTTTAGAATTATGTAGCCTATAGTGTACGGGATGTAGACTAATATATGTAGGTTACAGGTGCAGTTGTCTTGGAACTTTATTTCATACAGTACATTATTTGGAAGGTCTACTGGCTAGTACACAAACGAACAGTAGTTTATGTATTGCCCAAAAAAAAATCACTATCAAGAGGATTTTTGTCTTTTGTATTGACAATAAAAAAAAATCCCTTATGGGATCCTATAGGTTAAAATCTTTCCATATGTCCTGAGGAAAGCTGATTTTACCCCGCAACATTAATTTAGGAAAGGAGCATTTAGCCTGACTATTAGCCACCTGATTATTAGCCTCACACTGTATGCCAGCAAAGAAAAACTGCATTCTCATAAATGACCATGTGATGGTGCTGCTAATACACTTCCAAAGTTACCATTTCAAAATTACCATGATAACTCTGGTATTTTAGCAGAAGGTGGGTCATTACTTTTTTTACCAAAAGGTATTCCTTAACTGTATGTACTCCTGCATTTGTGTGTGTGTGTGTGTATGTGTGTGTGTGTGTGTGTGTGCGTGTGTGTGTGTGTGTGTGGTTGCATGTTTATGTTGGTTTGGTAACTCTTAATTGTCTAAATCAATGTGCATTGCTAGTGTGTATTTAATGTTGTGCCTCTGTGTGAATATATTTGTGTATGATAATAGTACCAGTTCTTCCCAAGATGAGTGTTGGTGGATATGGCTGTTTGGCAAAGCAGCAAACAACGGTGCTTTGCGGGGTTGACGTTTGTGCATTTAGTATGGCTTGTATAAAACTGGGAACTGTTACAGGAAAGTCTAGTCTTCTCTTCCACAACATTTTATTTTAGGATAGGGTAACGATTTAGCATAGATAGAATAGATACAGTAGCATGATTGTTATCTTGTTATTAGGTTTACTGTTCTTCCATGTTGTATGATATAGTACAAGTCAACTAATTATAATCCAACATTTTCAATCTTAACTTGTAAAATTGCCCCCTCTAGTGGCAAAAAATAGACAGTTTACTTTCACCTAAATTCAGTACTTGGAGCATTTGTAGACGATACAGTTATGATATAGATCCCCCTTCATGTCACCACCACACAACAGTCTGTCAACATATATAATTATTGTATTATTTAACATTTGCTGTTAAGTGTCAAATGTTTATTCCCCTTCAAGCAATTTGCAATCGTAATGTTCCCCATTGACATATATTTCTATCATTGGAGAAAAAAAGATTTAAGTTCATGATGATAATGAATGCTATTCTTTTAGTATGCAGGTTAATCAACTATATTTATAAACCATATTTTGAGATCTCATACAGCAGTTTTGTTACTTGCAATCATTAACACAGCCCTACACACACACACACCTTGAACGGTGTCACCATTTTCAGCAACAAAGGCACACATATCTGCCTTGTTCTGTTACACATGACTATCACTATACCACTAGATGAATACAACTATATCCACATCGAAAGATAAATAAATAATTACATAAAACATGCAAATGATGCAAGTAAAACAGGGCATCGATGTGGGGTAAGGAGGGCAATACAAAGTGCTTTAGCCTGCACGTCATTACTGTTAAGATGGCCCCTGGTTTTCCGGGACACGAAGGAATCCTTTAATTCTTCCAGCATTATGCACCCCAGACTCTTTCATGTCCCCCGAATGGGAGATGGCAAATATGGAGGGGGCTGGTGGAAAATTCTAATACGTCCCTTGATCTGAAAAAAATATGCACATACATTTAGCATTTAGATTCTCCAAGGGCAGAACAGAGGAGATAGTCACATGTCAGCTAACATATTGTGTGTGTGTGTGTGTGTGTGTGTGCCCTTGCATCCATTCTTGTGTACTGGCAAACATTTGTGTGTGTGTGCGTGCGTGTGTGTGTGTGTGTGCGCACGTGCACGTGGTCCTGTCTAAATGATTCAGTCTTTATTTATCCCCCGTTTATATCTCAGACCCGGCGGCCGTCATGGTAATATTGACAGTCTGAGTCCCTACACACTAGAAGGTGAAAAAGATCATGCCTGTTATCCTGCCCTGCTTAATATTTACTGAGCTTAACTCACTCGTTTGGTTGCATACTGACTGCCTACTGATTGGTGGAACTGTCTGTCTGAACAGTTAAAGGCAAAGTCAGCTATTGCAAGATAATTTTAAAATAATCCACAATTTTTTAAATTCTCCAAATGCTCCTCTCATTTCGCTATGTTACCGTTCTCTGTTGAAAAGATAATCCGATACTTCTACACAGCCCTGGTTCTGTAAACGGGAACATGAACAAAGTGGCGAACACCACTCACAACAAAAAGCTGTAGTACCACTCTTTGCTTCACAGTGAGTTTCCATGTGGGGTGGCACCGTGGAGGGCGCAGAGGAATATTGTTTTGATTTGAGCTCGAATTTAGCAAGCGTTCTCGAAATTGACCAACCCTGCCTTAACTGGGTGTCAGTTAGGACTGCTTGTTTGAGGCCTAACACGATGGCTGGATAATAATTGACCTGTTGGTATGCTAACTGTCTTTCTGACCTACTGAACAGATTGTATAAGTGTGAGATTGACTGCCTGCCTGGTGGATTGAGCGGCAGGCTCACAGACTACATTGTTTTCTTATGCCCCCCTGTTGTTTTAGTACTGGATAATTACAGTTGCTTTAAATGCTTTTAACAAGGCAAGCAAAGATTAAACAAAATGATCTGTTGTCCATAAACAGAAACAACATTTTCATATTACAGGCATAAGTTACCTGATAAACAAGCAGCATGGGCATTATTGCACGTTTTATTACCACACCATTTACTGCGTACTGTATGTAATGAGAATTTAATGACAATCCTTTCTTTAAGTGTTTGTTTCATAATATGCAAAAACATTAAAAGGGAAGAAAAGATAAAATGTATCTAGTTTCTAAAAAGCGGTTCTTTATGCAGCCATCCAATCATTGTGTTTCACACTATTAGGGGTTAATTGAATTCAGATGCCAGCAATCCGGCACAGGGACCAAGGTGAGGCAGCAATGTTTAAGAGCTGTGGCCACAGGAGGGCATAGCAGGTCTATTTTACACATCTGTGCTGTAATACTGGAACAATGGAGCTCTCTCCTTTGTTATGCATACATATCAACTCTATTAGTGTCTATTCTCTGTTCTTATCTGTTCATAATTAACTGCACAATATGTATCGCCATCACACACGCACGCACACACACACACACACGTTCATAGATGTGCACACGCATGGCTGAGGACTATTATCTGTGGAACATGGCTTGCAGACTCTTCCCCCAGTCTTTTTGGATCTCACAGACTCTTTAAATGCCTTATATCAATAAACCCGGCTCTTTTTTTCCCTTTTCTTTTCTAAAGTAAACATTGATTATTAGAGCAGTCACTTCAATTAAGTACACCCTGTTGAAGTTGCCTTTTATACAAAGTGAAATGAATTATTTGGAATAAAAACATCTACACAGAAATAGATGTGAAAATAGCTTGCACAATTCAGAATAGTGGCTGTGTCTTTGGTATTAAATAAATAAAAAGGCTTTCGAATGGACTTAAAAGGCCCATTTGATCTATGGTGGTGTGTGTAGGGTAATACTGTATAATAACCACTGGTGCTTACCAGGCAAAAATATATGGTAGCAGTTTTTAGGTTTATTAATATTTTTATTTTTTAATAGGCAGATTTCCATCATAGTTCATGTTGTGAGCATTTACAGCTCACTCTGTGGTTTGTTTTGCACACCCCAATTATTTGTCCAATAAAGACATTATAATCTCAAGTCTATAAATAATGTCAATAGTGTAATTCAAGTGACAACTAACTTCACAAAGAGAAAAGTGTTTACTGTTCAGACTACTTGCATAAGACTTTTGTCTTCTCATCTTAAATACATGGTGATTAATTTAGTCTGCAGTAATTACATTTATAGTAAGATGCAAAACATTACCATAATAACACTCCATTAACTTGTTTGTCTATGTTTGTTTGTTTATTCAATTAAATAGGAACAGCCTCAAACTTAAATTGATTTTCCATTAATTGTCACAAGTCTTACAGTCTTACAGTCTGGAGAATACAAGGCGCCAAACATGTCAGTTGAGAAAATAACAACCATGCACGTCACCAGCGCACAACACTTTTGGTTGAAGTCTGTTTGTGTCGAACCACATTTTAAATGAATTATTCCTCTCAGTATCAATAATGTGCTTTAGTGCTTATTAATGGCCCGCAATTGTGATAAGCCACTTTATTCTACTCAGAGTGTATATACTGTAGTTTTATTCTTTTGTACATCCCAGCTATTCACACAGCTTGACGTTAACCTCCAAAGCCTTGCTGTGGGGCAGCTTTACACAAGTCCAGGTTAAGGAACTATCATCTTGGGACAATGTGATCATGAATCGGGAAACTTAACCAGTGTTGGATATCAAAGCCCTTCTTTATTTATTTTCCTTTCTACAGAGATATTGGCACAGGTTATTTTCAAGTCAATTACTTTTTAAGCAAACATACATCTATGTTAAGATGTGTGCTTCTCAGTTGTTTCATTGAACTTCAAACATGTCTTAACTAGTATGGCCAAGTGACTATTAGAATGGAGTGTTATTTTTTATTTTCATCCCATCATTATGAATGTTTGTTGACACTATCAGGACATCTTTTCCATGCATACTGTACTTACAGTAAAGTAAAGGGGTAGTTCTCATGTAATGACCAGAGGGGGTAGAGCTGAGTCAACATTAATCCCTGCACACAACAATGAACAGAAGTGTGCACAATGCGCAGAATAAGTTATAGTTAAGTTGTAATGAAACATTATGCATTTGTATACAACATACATACATGTAAGATATAAAACAGGCTTTAAAATAGGACTAAATAAGAAAGAAACATAAATGTTGTTACAATATAATGCATTACTGTTAATGCAATTCAACAACTTAAATTGAATTGTGTTACCCAGTTATTAAGAAAAAATATGTTATGCTTTAGTGATTTGCATTTGGTAGGTGTGTGGCAACACTGTTCCCTGCAGTTTTTTGCATTTTGTAGAATCATAGTTCCCATGAAAAACATGCATATCTAGCATAAAGGGAATTATATAATATGGTAGTACTAATATAGATGATACTGTAATAATGGAGATAAGAAGTCCAATTCTGGCACCATCATTCTCTCGTGAAGCTTTAACCTAAACTCAACATAAAACCGAAATCAATAATATTTTACTTATTTCATATATGCGCAGTTGATAACAGTCACACTATTGGTGTCCTGGTCTTTACGTTTGTTTGTCTTTATGTTTGTCTCATAGCGATCAGTCACTGTTTTGTGACTACGGAATACAAGAGTGTAATTTTTTAATTCTACCAAATTCTACCAATGTCCATGGTGTTGCACCATGGACATATCTACAATCATTCTTAATGTGGCGAAGTCTATGTAAGGTTAAAATACATTTCTCAGCATAATCAATTTAGAAAAACCTAATTCTTACTGGACTTTCAGAGTATCTTCCCAAACATACACACATGCACAAAACCAAGGCACTGTGTACGAGGCATGCTCTAACAGGGCCAGGAAACTGTGTTGTGTGAGTACAAAATGGACACAGGTTTAAAAGTAATTTCAACCTTTACTTAATGTGCAGTTAGAGCATGATCACTTTGCAGCTTTGCATAGATAAAGTGCTTTAGCCCGCTGAGTCTGTATTCGTGTTGCTGTTAAGACAAGAGTTTTAGGCCTCATCTACCGCAGGTAAGCAGGTTTTTATTTATGGGCATGAATAATTTAACATCTATTAGAATATCCCTCCCTCATGCACTGATGGCGGTGCACATTAATATTTTAGAACATTAGTGAAACCTGGCTTTGCATGTCGTCTGTCCATTTCTTTCTGACGGGTCAGCCTCATGTCACTTAAAAACATGCTTTCCCCATGCCTGTAGTGGCATAGTATTATAGGGAGACCTGGCTGTACATGTTAGCACTCTGCTGCACCTCGCCAATAGCTTTCTTGGAATCACAACAGCCACTGTTGGTCAGCCAGTACCAGTAATGTAGTTTGGAAAAGGTGGTGTTATCTCTTTGTAACTTGAACATGACTATACAGTAACTTTCCATCTACTTCAGCATCAGTGGTGGCTGGTCGTTTCAGAAACAGGAAGCTCAAATAGCCTATAGGCTACAACACGGCTGAAATTGTTGCTATTGAATTAAATCACTGGTGGGCATTAAATGTAAGCCTTTTCTGAAGTAGCCTTTGTTCTAATCAACTTCCCTAATCTGTCAAACAACATTGTGTCTGCCATTGCATAAAAGGCAGATGCATTATGCTAGTTCTAATAACAAAACACGAGCAAAGTAGGCACAAAAAAGACAGACTGCAAAAAAAAAGTATACGTGAATTGATAAATCTATAAATAGACTGCAAAAACGTACAAAATACAAACACCGTCTCGGTGCTGTATCGAGCACTCTGTGATTTCCTGTATACGAACGTAGCAGAACGTCTTTCTGTCAATGATTGGCTGTTCATTACGGCCTCTGCCCTCCACTGAGAAATCTGCAAAGAATCAAATAGAGAAGCTGAGCTTTGAGGAGGGACAAAAAGAAAGCCTACTGTCCAATAAACGCTCTGATGTTTTTTCCTATGGTAAATGCTCTCATAGACCGCCATTGAAGCTGAGCGTCCGGGCAGCACACAAAATTATGTGGTTTGGCCTGTTGTCCAATTAACGTTGATATTTTTGCCATAGAGCGCACTTGAATCTGTCATAGGCTCCCATGAAGCTCAGCTTCAATAGCGGTCTATGGGGCCTTGCTTCCGTTGGTCTCGTCAGATAAGCTGTTCACGAACGCAGATATCAGTATTGCTAAATTAATAAAGGGTTCGATAAGGGATATAGTGCAGATGCTGTACACTTAGGAATAATTAAATAGTAACAATGTCATGATATAATACTAGTAAACATCAAAATATCATTTTTTATTAACTTGTTGTCTTAGAGCAATCAGCTCTGTTCAGCATCTACTTAGGTAAAACTGTGACTTTGCCTGCAAATTAGATTCAACACTGACTCAATCTGACCACTTATATCCCTTATTAACCGTATATGTGAAGAGTTCAGATGCAGACACCTCTAAGTCCATCTGTCATCTTTTCTTTTTAAATTGGCAGTATTTAAATAATTTGTTAATTTTTTTTGGAAGACTTACTTTTACTTACTTTACTTACTTACTTTTTATTCAGTGACAAATAACCTTTTATGTGTAATAAAGGTGAAAGTAGTGAACCCAAACTTAGAAATCTAATACATAATGCTGTTTTAAAGTGCTAATTGATTGACCTTAAGGTTTTTGCATCTGAACTCTTCGTGTTTTCTGTATGGGTAGACGGTAAAGTTCAAGATTGCAGCTCCAACGTAAGCATGTTTGTGTTTGTATGTACTTATCTATTTCAGGGCTTTGTGTGTGTGGGTGTGTGACTGTGTGTGCGCGCATGTAAGTTTGCTTACAGTACTTGCTGTGTGTGTGTGTGTGTGTGTGTTTATGAGTGCCATCCTAGCTGTCAGGCAGAGGGGCTGACAGCAGTTAAAGACAGTGCGGCTGTGTGTGGTAACAGGCCCACTGTCACTTTATCCTGCGTGTTCCTTACTCCTCTCTAATGGGCTTTATTTCATTGTCTGCTGGCAGTCTACCTCCTGCTCTTCCTCCACCTGTGCCTCTTTCTTTCCCTCCTTCCCGCTTCCCCATCCCCCAACTCATTTCCTTTCCCTTGACACATTACAGGCTGCCGGCCAGGGACCCCCCGCCTGCTATAATAATGCAGTAAAACAACCCGACAGCTATTCTGCTGAGTGTTTGTGTTGTGTGTGTGTGTGGGAGTGTGCACGTCTTGTTGTTTGTGCATTCTGTGCAAACGTGTCCGTTGACGCTTCTTTTTCGCTGTCCTGGAGAACCTATCAAAGTTCTCTCTATTAAAGAGCGTCAGCGGCACATTATTAGTCTGTGTTACAAGGGCAATCTATCCGGCCTCAAACTAAACAGGGGCGGGGGGGGGGGGGTCTGTCAGCTCACAGAACATTAGCTGTCCCAGAGAGCTTGTAGCCTCAGCAGGTGTGCTGACCCACCGACCCATCAATGCCCACCGAACGCACGCACACACACGCACACATGCATGCGCGCTCACGCACACACACACACTCGACCTGCCTATTAAGACGTGTGGTAATGCACATGCAAACACACATATTTACATGAAGTGATGACCACTCCCACACACACACATGCACGCACACGCGCACACACACACACACACACACACACACACACACACACACACACACACACACACACACGGACAGTTTAATGGGCGAGGGCGACAGTGGCGCAGCGGGTCGACAGGCCATCCATACGTTGCTGGTTCAAACCCCGCTAACTCCTCATCAAGTGTCAAGGTGTCCTTGGGCAAGACACCTAACCCTAACTGCTCCCAGTAGTCAGGTATCACCTTGCATGGCTGACGCCGCCATCGGTGTGTGAATGGGTGAATGTGAGGCAATCCTGTAAAGCGCTTCGAATGGCCGAAATGTTAGAGTGATGTATAGAGTATATATATATATGAGTATAAATGCAGTCCATTTCCCATAATAGCCATGCAACACTAAATCTGTTGCAAACTTTGAACAGAGCTAATGGTGTTGCATTAGTGATAGTGCAGTCCACTGTTGGTTACCTATAGCCAAATCAGTGTGGGAACAAAGAAAACTGTGCGAAATCAAGTGTAAGGTGGGGAGAGAGGTTAATCAAATTCATTGTTTACTGCCTCTTGAAGAAAGTTTATGTACACCAGCCTTTAGCCTATGTACCATCACAAAATAAGGAACTTGTGAGAATGTTTTCAGAAAAAATTTATCAGATTCTAGGGATGCACCCATTTTTTGGGTTGACACTGATGGCCGGTTTTCAGTCTGCATAATCGTCCGATACCGATACCGATATACATTTGATACTTTTTAGATATAGTATTCATAAATGTAAGAAAATGTTTTACTCCTGAAACATTTTTACTCACTGTGAGCTCATTTTTCACTTCACCTGCAAGTCCTGCACCTACATGTAAACAGCGCAAGCATGGCTAATAGATTTGTGTCCTCAAAAATGTGTTTTGTGAAGTATAACAGTTATCTCATAAATCATATAATGATTACGTTTATTCATTTTATGAATAAACGTAAGATGCATTTAATAAATTTTTATTTTTTTTATTTTAAACAGTGAGTATATACACAAAATAGTTCTAAGTGTTAGCAATAGTGATTAAAATAGGGGGGACTCCATATATTATTGAAATATTAACATGTTGACAAGCTCTACAAACAAATTTACTATGGCTGCATCTCAATTCCCATTCCATAGAGCTAAATCTCACTCATAACTCCTAAATCTCCAGATGTTACCTTCAAAACTCAATTTTAAAGGTTGTCCCTCTAAATTGGCGAGTGGACTAGACCAGCTAAATAAAATTAAATAAATCAATTATTTAATAAAAACGCAGGCATTATGTGTATGAAACGTCAACGTTATTTGTAGCCAACATTTGTGTCTTTTTAACCCTTAAATGTAATGCTATTTCTACTTCATACACCTCCAGCTGTTTCTCACGAAGGCGCTTTGACGCATGCACATTACTTTTAGGAGACAGTGAAGCTCCTTATTCCCTAGTCCGATATCTAGGAACGTAAAAGTTTCCTTAATCCTTTCTAACCAGGAAGTCTTTTGGAGGTTTTCAGTTGACGTGAGTCATCCAAGTCCACAAAGCAGGGCTGTTATGCCGATGATGGAACAGCACACTCTTAAATGTAAGTAAACTAGACTAATATTTTACTAGAAGAACTGCACAGTAGAGTAAATAAAATGTAAAAATACTGTGAACAAAGCACCAGATATCATGGGATTCATTACAAACTCATTTTGAATATTTTTCTGCATAGTCCTGTTCATGGAAAATAAACTGCATAACATTAATATTAACATTAATAGGAGGCTGAGGGTGTAACACCATTGCAAAAAATGTCATGTTCATTTCTCTAAAACGGTTTGTGCACACATTTTATATTTTGCGTGCACAAACGATGCACAAACTAATCATAACGCTTTCTATTCACATTGTTATTATATGGGGTGCCAACTTCACGGAGGTGCCAAGCTGTTCTACGCCGCTCGTTAGTCCTGCCATGCTTGTGCATGTGTTTCCTGCCTGTTCACTACCTCATACTCAAGTAGTTATGAACAAGTTATGAACTAAATTATGAGATTTTGGACGCAGCCTCTATCTCCTGATATGACTAAAACCTGTCAACCTGTGTCTCTCACATTCTGTCTGCTAACCTGTGGGTTGTTTTTGTCACGGGACTTTGCCTGAGCTGACTGATTCATGGATCACCAAACTCGTGAGAATACCCTGTATTTTGAAGCATCTAGTTAGTGTAAACGGTATATTTTTTCACAATTATATTGATTTATACATGTATAATAAAGTGATTTTAATGAACAATATCAATATCTTAAGCTTATACGTGCTTAAGTTTGCAGACAAACGAGTGCCGCTATCTTGGAACTTCGAGGTAAAGGTAAATATGCTTTTATTGTCACATACACATACATGTAGCGACATTCATCCTCTGCATTTAACCCATCCCTCAAGGGAGCAGTGGGCAGCTGCTGTGCAGCGCCCGGGGACCAACTCCAGATTGGAGCCAGTGTCTCTGGTCACATGGCACTGACAGGAGAGAATGAACCTGACATGTTTTTTTTTTTTTAAACTGATGGTTTGTCAAATCCGTCAGTGTTTACAGATTTTGGATAGGTTAAATGGTCTCCTCGTTACACTAATTTAAAGAAAGTAATGTGTTTCTATTCCGCCTGCGACAGACATTTAATTGACAACAAAGATCGGTTTTCCATATTGACCATTATAAAGGAATATCGGATTACCACCGATCTTGTATTTTCACTGGAAATCGTCCTATTCCGATGGTTCCGATCTATCGGTGCATCTCTAGTAACGTTAAATAATAATATGTAGTAATTAGCCAAATGAAAGAGACAGTGATAAATGTCCAGTTCAGTTACAATAAAGATAGATCTAGATGTAATTTTATTTTTATTTATCTTAATATCATTTAAAATAAAGTATAAAAATAAGAGCATTTAAAAGTTTTACTTAAATGTCCATCATGTCATTATTTATTTTAATAAAAATATCGCAAATTGAAATTTCCTTCTGAGGTAAAATGATTTGCTTGCATTATGTCTGCCCTGCGTACAGCTTGTAATTGTCCGTGTCCATTTGCATCAAGCAGCCTTCCATTCATTTAGAACATCTCACATTCATTTTTAACTACGGCTGTTTCCTAGCCCTTATTAGCCAAGCATATCCTGCCAGCACATTCTGGATGGGAAGGGGGGGGGGGGGGGGGGGG